>CM038794.1:24472086-24586692 GCA_021764765.1 Vicia sativa | reverse complement strand
TATGGCAAGATTGGATTGGAAATTAATCAAGTTTGAAAATTTGATTTTGTACAAAAAATCAAATTTGATTTGCTTTGAATGTTGATTGATTCTTGCAAAAACCATTTCAAATCCATCCGGTATAAATATATGATGCATACTATCAGAAAAGGAGAAAATTTGGCTCTAAGAACCTAACCTAATTCAATAAATCCAGACTTACAAACTACAGCGACCATCGATCCAACCACTTTCAATTGCTTTTGAGGATTCCATTGCGTTTCTTGGGTTGTTAAAGGTCGATCAGACTCTTACATCATTCAAAACCATCAAGAATTCATCAAACACGATTTTGGTTTGTCAAGTTTCTTTCAAAATCGATTTTCATCATTCATGCATTATTAACTGTTTTTGATTGTTTGTTCATGTTTAGAATCAAGTTTGCAAGCGATGCTGGGTAAGCCAATCGTGTTTCCATAGCTGGTCGTGATATATACATAGCTAGGGTTTACGAGTTGAATTGGGGCTTTGTTTAAATGGAAAAATTGGACCATGAGGACCTATACCATCGTGTTCGGAATGATCCGAGATCGAACCATGCCTTTAGAATTCATTTTATATTATGTATCTTTGGATTTTTGATTTTTGCAGGATGTGGCGTCGAACCATGGCCGTCGCAGACTTTTCAAAAATTTGAAGCGAGGAAGATGAAGTCGCGGCGGAAGCCGAGGGGACGTGGCGTGTTTTGATCCTCAAACCCGTTTTCAAACATCATACATAACTTGGTCTAGTGGTTAGGCGCTCCTTTGTTCCTGGATCCTCTCCCATGTCTGAGTTCGATCCTATGGGCACGGTTTTGCATTTCTTTTCCAAAACTTGCATATTTTCATATTTTTCATATTTTAATATTTTCATGTTATTTTTAATTATTTTAATATTTTATTTTGCATTAAAAAACCATCAAAAATTATTTTTTTCTTTTTTACATTATTTTCATAAAATCTTTATTTAATTTAATAAATTAAAAATACAATTTGCATGCATATTTATTTTATTCATATTTTGCATTTAAATCACATTTAATTAGTTTTTAATTATTAAATTGCATCCAAAAATCCCAAAAATTATTTTAGCATATTTATATTATTTCCGGCATGGCATATTTTCTTATTTTAAAATTTGCATTTTCTAACATTTTCTCTTATTCAATTCATCTAGTATTTTGGAGTTTCTCATTCTTTCACGAGGTTGTTCCGATTCAGACGATTTTTCCTTTATCATTCTATTTTCCAATAATATAGCTTGTTCATGGGATGTAATAGTTTAAATTAGGGTTTTATTTTTCCACAGTTTTTAAATTGTATATGCCCCAAAGCCATGTAATAGCGTAGGACATTTATCTTTCCGCATCTTTACATTCCGCATTTTAATTTCCGCCCTATCAATTGATAGTAACTAGGCGTGTATGGAAGATAATAATGAATTTAGCCACTAATTTTCAAGATAAAATATGAAATCAACACCTTCTTTCACACACGCACCCCTTAGGATAATTCTCTCTCGTTGCCTTTGCGAATCACAAATGGTCATGTCCCTCGAGCGTAGAGGTATTCTAGCACCGTTGCCTTCCAAACAAATCATCCATGGTCCCTTCGATACAAGATCATAAGACCCACGATGTCGCCTCCAAATACATGATCTTGACCCTCGATTTGTCGCCCTCGAAAATGATGATAGTCCTTGAATGTGCTAGGATACTTCCTACAGAGTTGCCTTCTATGACCATCGATGTCCCTCCGAGATGTCCGTTACATCCAGCGAATGGGGCTACCTACTAATAGTAATAGTGCGGCTGGCGCTATTTTAAAGGAGCGTGAAATGCAACGACCAGTCACGAGTGGGTAAATAAGTCTTTTAGTTGCTTGCTCTAAACCAAATGCTTTTCAAACCTCACTTTTCAAGTTCAAACTCTTTTCAAAACGAAACATTCCGAACACTTTGTATACACTCCTACATGAGTCATTACAAAGTCAAAGCGAAATACCTTTTCAAAACATTCTTGTCACGAAACACCGCGAGAAAGCAATTTTAAAAGGTGATCTAGAGCAACTAAGAGCCCTTTAGATAACTACGGATGGAAAGGGGTGTAATACCTTCCCTTTCATAACCATTCTCCCGAACTTCGGAATCAAAGCGAAGGTCTTTTACGTACTTTTACCTTCCCTAGTGGATAAAAATAAAGTGGTGACTCTTGCTATCCACACATTTGCGATACAAACACAAAGAAGTCGAGTTCACCGTGTTACATTGTCCATGACATGCAGGCGGTCGGTAACTTTTCTTGATTAAGTTCGGTTGATCGTATACCTTTCACACCATTGGCCTCGAGATAACTTAGTTTCCATGGAACTCTCATTGTGGAATCTCAACTTCTCACAGAACCTTGCTTCCATGCCGTATACTAAAGAAAAAGGAGTTGCCCTGTTGAAATGCATGCTAGTCACGGTCCATGCCCGAGCAAATGGCGACATTTCGTGCCAATCTTTGTAAGTGATGACCATCTTGGACGATCTTTTGATGTTCTTGTTGGCGGCTTCAGGCGCCGTTCATCTTTGGCGGTAAGGAGATGAGTTATGATGCTCGATCTTGAATTCCTCACACAATTCTTTCATCATTTTGTTGTTCAAGTTTGATCCATTGTCTGTAATGATCTTACTTGGAACTCCATATCGGCAAATGAGGTTGTTCTTGATGAACCTCACAACCACTTGTCTTGTAGCGTTGGCGTAAGATCTTTGCTTGACCCATTTGGTGAAGTAATCAATAGCCACTAGAATGAAGCGATGTCAGTTGGGCGCTTTTGATTCGATCATTCAATCATGTCGATACCCACATGGAGAAAGGCCACGGAGAGGAGAGAATGTTGAGTAGAGTTGGCGGCACATGGAACTTATCTGCGTAGATCTGGCACTTGTGACACCTCTTGACGTGTTTACAACAATCGGATTCCATCGTTATCCAATAGTATCCTGCTCTCAAGATTTTTCTGGACATTGCATTCCCATTTGAATAGGTTCGAAGGACCCTTCATGCACTTCATGGATTATCGTGTTATACATCTTCTTGTATGCATCGAAGGACCATGTCAAGTTTTTGTATAGAACATCTTCATTCGGAAGAAATTTCTAGAAAGCCTCCTTAGAGTTTTCCTATCTTTGTCACGATGCTCAGAGTGGGTACTCCACGAGTTTGAAAAGCGTTTGATATCGTGGAACCACGGTTTATCATCGAAGCCTTGATTGTAAACACATATCGGGTCTTTCAAAGTCGATCGGATCTTAGGCATATCATTCCAATCGTTAACTTTGAACATGGAAGATAGAGTAGCCAGGCGTACGCCATTCGATTCGATCTCGAGGGATATGATGCGAGTTCAACTTTGTTGAAGAAAGTCAACAAACGTCTTGCATAATCTCTAAGGAGATCAAACTAGGATGATGAGTTTCATACTTGTCTTTGATTTGGTTGATCACAAGGTGAATCTCCATATATCAGGATCTTGATCCTTAAGTCGATGGCTTCTTCATACCGGATACAAGCGTATCTGCGATGTTGTTGGTGCGATCAAATAGCAATCAGGCGGAAAGCGGGATATGAGAACCCTCGGGAGTGATGATAAGCCCGATTCCATTTCCAAAGACATTAAGCTGCTCCATCAAAGATTAAGCCCCATCTAGATTACGGGTGGGGACCTTCTCCGGTGGCGGTTCGTCACGATCTTTCATCTTTAAGTACATAAATCCTCGTTAGGAAGTCGAATTTGAGAGTTGGTCTTGATTGATTGGTTGATAAGCCAAGTGATCGAGAATGCTTCCTTTAACAGCTTTTTGAGCCGCAGTCTTGGATGTCATATTACGATAATGACATCGCCATCGAGCAATTCTTCCCGTTAAAGCGGGCTTTTCAAAGGCGTGCTTGATTGGATCCATTTGGAGATTAACCAAGTCGTGTGATTGATCATGTCTTGGCGGAGGCGTTTCAAAGTCCATACCACACACTCGAGCATGGAGTAGCAGGTTTCCGGTCGGTGAACTTTTTACTCGGGTAGTAAATGGCATGCTCCTTCTGGTTTCATCTTGTTGTCCAGCACCACCCATGGAATCTTCTAGCGGTGGGTACATGATTAACGGTCTTCCTTGATTGGAGGAATCAATATGGTGGTTCGGCGGTATTCCTTGATCTTGTCAAGCGCTTTTGGCAATCTTACATCACACAACCTCTTGATTTTGCGGAGAAGTTTGAATATCGTACAATTGCGATCATTTGAGATAAATCGGAGATGTAATTCAAGTCCAGAAATCCTCTTACTTTCTTTTACGTATGTGCGTAGGCATTTCTTGAATAGCCTTGACTTTGTCGGGGTCGACTTCAATACCTCTTTGGTGACGATGAAACCTAGGAGTTTTCGGATCTTACCCCAAAGGTGCATTTGTTAGGATTGAGCGGTTGAAATTTCCTTATTCTTTGAAACAACTTCAAGAGATATTCTATATGCTCTTCTTGATGTCAAACTTTGCTATCATGTCATCCGTAGACTTGATCTCTTTGTGCATCATGTCATGAAGAGAGTAGTCATTGCCCTTTAGTAAGTTCTTTGCATTCTTTAATCAAGCGGCATTACTTTGTAGCAAAATGTGCCCTGGCGTGATGAAGGATGTTTTCTCCATATCTTGAGACCATTCGATCGTTGTAACGGAGAAACCGTCCATGAAGGAAAAGGCGTTGAACTTTGCGATGCTATCCACTAGCATGTCGATATCGCGGTAGTGGGAAATCATCTTTGGACTTGCTTTGTTCAAGCCCATTGAGTCAACACATTCTAACCTTTCGTCCTTCTTGGAGGCAGTCTATGTTGGCTAGCCATTGAGGATATTCGAAGTGGGAGAAACTGCGTCGGTTGCTTTTGAACTTCCTTTTGATTTTGTCGGCCATTTCGGGTGAACTCTTCTCGGTTTATTAATTGGCGGACACTCCGGTCTTAATGGCAAGTGATGCTCACGATCTTTGGTATCTAAACCCGGCATGTCTTGGTAGGACCAAGCAAACACATCAACGTATTCTTTGAGAAGATTGATCGGTTTCCCTTGGCGTTCTTGTCGGTGAAGCTCCGATGTTTACTTCTTTTTGTCTTCCTCGGAACCTAAGTTGATTGCTTCCAAAGGCTCTTTGTGAGGTTGAATGATTCTTTCCTCGTGCTTAGTCGAGAAATCTCATCAGGATCTCTTCTTCAACTTCTTCCTCGGCGACTTCTTGGGGATTTCAAAGTTGGGAAGAGCATAAAGTTATTGCGTTCAATGGATTTGTCCATCTGTTGTCATGTTTTGATTTATGTTTGATTAATTAACTCTTCTCTTTGAAAAAAGTTAATGTGAAAGTGAATAGTTATATTCTTTGAAGATTTTTATTTATTTATTTTGAAGATTTTTATTGTGTTTTTTAGGATTATCATTTCCAAGAAAGGGTAAAATGAAAAACCAAACACAAAGTGTGGAATCAAAACAACGCGTTTATTTATGATTCACAATATGAAGCAGGGCCCTAAAATACAAACTCATTTGTCTTGGGCAAGACAAAGAGAAATTATTTAAAAGCTAAACCCTATAAAACATCTCTTCGCTTTGGGGCGGAGTTCAAAACAAAAGCAAAGATAAACTACTTAGAACTATGAACATTAGTCAGAACTAGCGGGTTTCCAATAGTGGCGAACTCCTTGGAAGTCGAGGTACTCAGTAGTTTTCCATTGCTTAATTCTTGAATAGACTTTGGTGTTGGTTGAGCGAGCTTTGAAGACTACGGGCGGACCTTGCCTTTTGTTACTCTTGAGCGATCTTCTTACCTTGATGAACAGATCGGGAAGCATGGGATACATCATATGTACTTTTCATTGGCATTTACGTGGATTCTGGGGATGTACTCTCCAATCTTCTGAGTGAAGAGACTCATTGTCGGCGACACTTTCGATTCGTATCCGAATCGTATCCACGATCTTGTAACTACGTTGATGTAGTGATAGTCAAGATCGGTTTAACAAACTCCAGGCGCATTAAGCGAGATCTTCATTCGGAACCTCAATTGGTTGATGAGATCGGAAGATGTACACCTCTTCGGTTGACTAGGATACTCAAAGAATCACCCCATCCGATTGTCTTCAGTCGATTTTTGAGCTTTACGGTGCGATGTATTTCACCATGTAGTCAAACTTTCCACTTGGTTCTCCCAGTATCCCAACTTCGGAAGGGATAGGTGGATTTTATTCTTTTGTAGGGACATGTCTTTGATCAATCGGAGGATGATGCGGTGCGTCGATTCTTCTGAGACACATATTGAGTGGTTTAGATAAGTGCTCCACTCTTGAGATCCGAGAGATCGTCTTCATCACCTTCATTGGTAAGAACATTAACCTCTTGAAGAGCGGGGTTTAAGAAACCCCCATGGAATACTTCTACGATTGGTAAGTACTTCATCCCTTTGCTTTTCTTTAGAAATCTTTGGAGCAAACTGAGTCCGGCTTTTGTCTCGTTGTTGGCGAGGTTTGATTACTTGTCCCGACCAGCGCATTACCATCTTTCACTATCATGCTGCTTCTTTGTAGAGGAGATAGATGACTGCTTTTGCTTGTAGATTCATCTTCTAACGGATGTTCGTGGGATGTGTTCCTTCAGCGTCGTTTGTGATGAAAGAAAAACTAGATAAATGGCTTATTAGTAGCGCTTGTTCTCGTGATGGTTACTAACTTCCATTCTTTGTGAACTTTAGTTTACGGTGGAAGTGGAAGTCACTTGCTCACCTTCGTGTATCCATGGTCTTCCTAGCAAACAAGCGTAGCGGTGGCACATCCATGACTTGGAAAGTGATTTGGAAGGTATGCGGACCGATTGTCATCGGAGATCGACTTCCCCAATAGCGGACTTCCTTGACCCGTCAAAGGCTCTTACCACTATGTCATTGAACTTCATCGGTGTTCCTTTGTAAGTTAAGCGGCGAGTCGTTTTGGCATTACGTTTGGATGAACGGTATCTACTAGTACATTGGACGAGAATCGGATTGTGATCATCGAGATATGCGAGCAGTTGTGATCTTTCCCTTCCTCAGGGTTCTTCATCACTGAAGCTTAGATTGTTGCAATTGTTATGTTGCCTAATACCTCAAAGCGAGTGCGTAGTCACATCATGATCTACATAAGCTTGATCTAGTACTTTCATCAAAGCTTCTCGGTGAGCTTGAGTTAGTAGAGATAGTATCGAAATCTTAGAGAGTGCATCGGTGATCCTGACTCTGTACTCGCTTTTCTTGATTAGTTTCAAATCTCATGAAATCGAGTTAATGTCGGTTCTATCAGGCGGACCAACATACGTGCTGATTAACAGAGGGGATCCTCGTGGGATTCTGGGAATCGTTAACGGTTTGTCTAACAACAGGAACAGGTCTTGGTAGCGGCGGAGTATGTACTCGTCCGCTTGGCGTTACTCGTCCGATCTCGATTATGTTGACATTGGTGAAAGAGTTGCCATGGGTTTCTCCTTCCCATCTTCTATCATAGTCGCATTGTATTGATAGGGTGCTTTGTTAGGCTGTATAAACGGGATAGGGTAAGCAAATTACCAAAGGAGACCTGGAGCGTTTGAACGTTATATTCAATCTCCACATGCTTGGGCATATTGAAGCGAGGGGATAATAACGTTTACTTGGGATTTTCGAGTTGATATCGAGACTAAAACCTCGCGGAAAATGCCCCACGGTATTCACGTCATAGTCATTTACATTTACGTAGATCTGTATGTCACGATGTCTAGTAATCGTTGAATATACGCTCTTATGGTTGGACATCCTTAAAGATCCTTGAAGCGAGATCAAGGCAAGTAATCGTGTTTAGTGAAAATGCCCATTGTCTTGTATGTATCATGGAGGTGTACCAAGTTTCTCTGATCAGATTCACGTCTGTGACAAGATACCGATCTGTATTTCTTAATATCAAATTCATTGTATGTCCACTATGACTGGGAAGTGGATTTGCTTGCACGTTTGGATTTGTGTTTCTGAAAGAAAGAAGATTAGACCTTACTAACCTTTGTACTTGACTTTTAGCTATGCAATGCTCAAATCATGACCGGTGCCTTGATGAAAAGGGCAAGATAGGTCAGCTTTGTACCACCATGGCAATTTATAGTGGGTGGTGACCTTGTCTACACAAGATTCCTTTCTATTAATGCAGATATAGTTACGTATCGTCATTGGAATTGGATCAAATTGCGAGACTACGGGCGCGGCTTCGATTGTTGAGCTCTTGAGCACATTGTCGAGGTTGTTGAGTTTGTTGGAGCGGAACAATTCACATGTTGGACTTGTATTAACAATGGTGCTATGGCTACTACATCGTTGTTGGTGACATTCTTTCATGGTTTCCTCGAGACACCATTCCTATGTCATGTTCCTTTTCTTTGGAAAATTGGTTCCAACTTCTTAGTTCACTAGAGTCCCTATCTCTGCAGTCGGGCGTCACATCTGTTGACTCCTTCCTCTAACCGCATTCCCATGCTTACCATCTCGGTGAAATCTCGGGGATGGCGATCATTCGTTCATAGTAAAATGGGCCAAGAGTGTTTAAGAATACCTTGGTCATTTCCTTCTCTAACAATTGGGTTGACTTGGGCGGCAATTTCTCTCAACATTAGCGTACTCTTTGAATGTCTCTCCTTCCGAGACATGGAGCGAGTTGATCGATCGAGCCATATCAAGTTGAATTTATTTTGTCAGAAGGCTTCACCTAAGTCATTGAGCGTCGGATATTCGCTATCTAGCCCATGTACCACTTGATGCGGCGCTGTGATTTATCTTGGAGTAGTGGATTAACAATTGGTGATTGTCGTTGTCGTAGACATTTTCTGGCGTACATAAGATGACTCTGTGGACAGGAATTTCCTTTATACTTTTCAAAGTCGGGGACTTTGAATTTTGCGAGTATCCTTCTGAGGAACTAAGCATAAATCATGGGCATTCTTCCCAACAATTCTTTTCCTCGGTTGTTTTAATCTCAAATGCATCTTGAGGGTTCTTGGAGAGTCTCCATCGGGCCCACGGTTAGTGCTATCGCTGGATTATGGTGAACTTCTTCGTCTGCAGTGAGTGTGAACTACGGAGCCGAGTTTGTCATGATTGGTTGAGAAACCGTCATAGTGACTTGGAAAAGTTACTCCATGTGGAGTAAGTGTTGAGTTCTGCAAAGTAGGTACTTCAAGCGTGGTTGTTTGTACACGAGTGGTTGGCGAAATCGATAGAAATTGAAGGCATGCCCATGGATAACCTTCATCTTGAAGAGCGAACTATTGGCTCTGATTGAAGCTGAGTAGTAGTAATCTCTAAAATCGCCGCTTGATTTTGTTTTCGATGTTGCTTGCGACTTCTTGTGGTTGCCAATGAATTGACCAAAGAAGTGAGTCTCTGCACCTCTTCTTGCAGTGTCGTCACTGTGCTATGAAGCTCAATATTTTCTTGTTCAAAGCCTTCCATTATTTTCCTTCTTTTTGAACGTGTATCGTATGTACGAGTTGGCTGTGGACGTGGTCGAGAAACTCTAAGACGCGACAGCTTGGTGATCTTTTCCTTTCTGGAAAGAATTCCAAAAGATCAGACTCTAAACAACAAACTCGATATGCAAAGTATGATGCATGATTATGAATGCAAAGAAGAAAAATTTCCAAAGAATTTATGCTAAAAGAGAAATTTCTGGCAAATATTTGGATGGAAAACACATATTTTATTAATTATTGAAAGAAGATTACAACAATTTTTGTTTTTGGGCATTGCTCACACAAATGATAAAATAAATGATAAAAATACAATCTAAACTAATTAATCGTCCTCGTTGGATGAAGATCCAAAGGCTTGATAGCTTGACTTGAGTTTCCTTTCCATAGTGAGCTTTGATTCGGCTTTCTCGACTTTCGACACTAATGACTTTCTTCCACTCGTCGGGAGCGGGATCGTTGGTTGTCATTTCCTCAAGCTTTCTTTTCTTTCTTTGATGTACCTTTTGATCGCGTTATCTTTACGTGAATCTTCTCATCTTTCTCCATGAGCCATTCATCTTGGAAATAAAGCGTCTTTTCATGATCTTTGACACCTTCTTGAGCTTCTCATTCGAGATCGAGTCTTAAGGAACTTGTTTTCCAAAACTTCTTTCTCAAGTCTCATCTTGTTGGTATTCTCCATAGTCTCGCGGGAAAAATTGTTGATTTGGCTGTTGAGAACATAGGTTCTTCATAAGCATAAGGCATTGAATTCCTTTGCTCTTTTCTTCACCAAGTGTAGATTTCCATGGCTACACAATTCCTTGCATTACCTTTTCCTTCCTTCGGATGTGATGCCAAGCTCGTCATTACGGCTTTCAAACCTTGAATCCTCCCTTCATGATGAAGTAGCTTTCCAAGTAAAACCAAGAGGTTTACTAGAGTTTGCGTACCAGTTGACGTGCCATGGGTTGTAGTTGATCCCTCCTTTCGTTCCAATGAGTACGTTGGCAAATTCTCCAGACTCTCAATGATCATCTCACTTAAGGTATACCAATGGATATAAATCGTTTGCAAGAGACATGATCTCTCTTTGTTTCGCGGAAGATAGGAGATTTAGGCAAGTGTGAGACAATCCATTTGAAAAGCAGTACACAACACACGATAGTTCCATCTCCTTGGCGATTCCTATGATGAATGGAAACGTGTGTTAGGTGAAGATTTTGATGTCTTGTGATTGAAGAAATATCATGGAGCTCGAGGCGAGATGACGTTAAAGTATTCAAGGGAATATAATGAATATCATAGTTTGGAAAGAAAGAATTAGCTCTTGAATGGATGTATTGAGTCCGGAATGTCGAGCAATCTTGGTGATATATGTGAAACAAGCTTGATCGGGTAATAGAATCATATCGGAGGAAATGGGTTCGAGATCGAGCGAGTGATACATTTGAAATTCAAAGCAAGCGGGATAAAAGGAGTTGAAACGCTTGAAGAAAGCAGTTCGAAAACGTGGAAGCAAGAGAAGCATGGTGTGTTGCATGTTCTAAGGTGGCAAGATCTTATGGGTTGACCGTTATGGTCGAATTAGTATAAATAGGAGTCTTAATGTTAGGATTTCGTGTCATATCTATTGTACTAAAATTGGTCACATTCAAAATACCACATGGCTAGGAAGCGAATGCACGAATGATGTCGTATGATTGCACCAAGACTTTATTATTCAATGTATCTTTATTCCTCCAGTCTAATTTTATCTTGCATCAATGTCTTTTAAGTTTCTTTATTTTCAAAGTCATTTCATTTAAATGCTTTTCTACCATTCTTGAAGTTCTTTACTTTTCAGAAACCTTTACATTAACGTTGTTATTTCCCGAAAGTTTTATACATTTGTTTACATTCACATCTTTTACGTTTCATGATCACTTTGAAAATCTTTTACACTTTAGAGTTTATTTGAATATTCTTTGCATTTATATACTTTGTTGTTATTTGAATCTTGCATGTTCTTGTTTGTTCGAACCAAACATACGTTATTAACTTGATCACATCACTAATAATCGAAGCGTATTTTGACATATACAAAACCTCAAAAACAAGTCTCAAATATGGATCTTTATCTTAAGTTTATACCAACGGCCGATACCCCATAGGATCAATCTAGTCGATCCGCAAGTTACGAGAGGATTGAATAACATAACAGTTATAGCGCTTATTCAATAGTTTGGAAGACTAGCGGTTGTTTCACGAAATCCTTTGTGAACAAAATGGCACGCCCGATGGGACGAGTTTGGTTTACAAACTAGGAAAGTTATAACCATAATTATTATAGAAATTCTTTACGAGTAAACAAAGTTCATTGGTATATGAACCTTAGGGTGGTAGAATAACTAAGGTAACCAACCTTTACCCGGAAGAAAGCGAAATAATAGAATGTCTAATAATCAACAAGGGAACAAAATGCCCCACATGGAGCAGCACTAATGCGTGCATTTCATATGCGTCGGTCACGATCCCTTGAATGCGGTCGGTTGCATCTTGACTAATAATATAGCCACGAATGGAACAAGTGGCACGTCAATAAATAATTCGATCTTGGGCAATACGGGAACCACTTTGGTTACCAGGGGATCCATCCACAACCGGGGACACAAGCCCATTTCGCCACCCCACTACAAACTAGACCATTTGGTTTCGAGGTAATAGACCCGAAACCCTTCTTCTGAGATGCCAACATCTTTCATGGCGGGTTTGCAAACTTGACGTCAAATGCATCACCCCAATTAGGATGCGGATGCAGGGTTAATCAATTTCTTACAAATAACCAAGGTGCGGGGTTATAGCGCTTTGCCCACCTTAACCACGAGAAAACCAAATGGCTTTTAGGCAGCGATGGATGATAGTAACCATAATATGATCGGGTGTTAGCACAAACTATGCAAGAAATCTTTGCCCAATAGTTCGAGCGTGACCGTGACGAATAGGAAAAGCAGATAATATGAGTCGAATAGCGATTTCTTTGCCCCACGGTAAAGCAGAACCGGTGTGGTTCGAGCAAACACACTATCATCGAACAAGCCATTGACCCACCCTATAGGCGGTTAGAAGAATTTGACACGAGGCAAGGGCACAAGAGGAAATGCCCGGTGATTCGAGAAGAACCACTTGGGAGTTGTAGAACCGATGGCGAGGATCGAAAGATATGATGCTCGATGGTCGAGAGGAACCACGGAGGTAGTTGGGGAACCGGGGCGGGCTCGAAGGAAAGAGGCCCCGTTTTGAGACGAACAACCTAGAGGAGTAGTTATGATAGGTAGAAACCAAGATCTTGTGTGGTGGTCCATAGAATTGACGATAATATCTTGGCGGAAAATAACTTAACCACCATGATAGAGAATAATGGCCCAAAGCGGTATGTCTGAGGATTAGGAGGCCAAATTATGCTTCTCCATAGATTACGTGATGCATACGGACTTACCAAGGGGACACAAGATCCCTAAGTTTACAAAGTTATTTGGAGATACTAACGAATCAACGATCGAACACATAGCCGTATCTCACGAGGGGAGACATAGCCAATAATGAGAACCTTAGGATTAAGTATTTCCCAAGTTCACTTACGAAAAATGCTTTCACAGTTCACCACATTACCACACGGATCCATAGATACAGGCCCTTTTAGAAAGATTGTTCCATGAACAATTCTACATGGGACAATCCAAGATAAGTCGAAGGAACTAGCTAGTGTTAAGAGGAAGTTCACTGAACCCATGAGCGAATACTTGAATAGGTTCGGACTATTGAAATCGGATGTTTCACGGTGGTCCCCGAACATGAATTAGTCGAAATGGCGTGGTGGCCTTGACTATTCGATTCGAAAGAAATTAGATACACAATACTTGAGAGATATGGCTCGGTTGGCGAGATAGGGTTCGACGGTCGAAAGACTAAAGGCCGAGAGGCCGGGGCTTTCAAAAGTAACAAGAAAGAAAAATTTCCTATGTCGAAACCGAGGAAGTCGAACATCCCGATTCGAGGAGGAAGTGGACCTAGCGAGTTAAAGGCCCCACCTCTTGTAGCTGTTGGTTCCCACAAAGGAAAAGAAATTGTTGAAAATGAAAAAAACGACAAATTCCCAAAGAAGGTGTACACCTTTGATGTGACAAAGTGTGATGAGATTTTTGACCTACCTTGTCAAAGATGGTCAACTGATTGTGCCATCGAATGTTAAAATACCTCCTTTAGACCAAAGAAAGAAAAGGGGATTCTGTAAATATCATAGTTTCTTAGGCCACAAAACCTCACAGTGTTTTCTTTTCAGGGACTTAATTCAGAATGCAATCAAAGAAGGCGTAAAGTTTCTTGATAAGCCAAAGATGAAGGTAGATGAGGATCCTGGATATTGCGGACACCAACTACTCCGAGACTGCAGGCATGGGAGAAATAAATATGGTGGAAACAGACCAAGGGGTCAATACATTGAAAGATGAAAACACTGAGAATGAGAGTTGGGGACTGATCGGAGTCAACAATGGCGTCACTGAAGACATCCATCAGCAACCAGAAGCTTCGACTAAGCCAGCGCAATCATTTGTTTCAAAGGACATCCAGGCTACTGAGGGCCAGGAGAGTCGGGGACAGGGTGGTGCAGGCTCTGAAGGTGCAGGCGCCAATTAGAAAGGTCAAATTACAGAACCAACTCTCCACGAGAAGAGATGCAGGATACTTTGGGAGAACCCAGTGGAAGATTCGATTATCTGGTAAAATATTCTGCGCCAGAGAGTGCAAAAATCCCAATCGAAGCCATCAAACCATCGGGTTGGGGAGATGAGGATACAAAAGGCGGAGAGGTCGAAGGACACGAGTCCAAGAAGGAAGTTTGGGACACTCTGGGGGAGCCTAGTGGCAAATTCGACTACCTGGTGAAATACTCCGCCCCAGAGAGTTCGAAAATACAACTCAAAGACATCGAACCATCGGGTTGGGGAGATGATGAAAAAGATGGAGAGGTGGATGTTAATATGGTGGACATGGAGAAACCTTGTTCTGAGATGCAAGAAATGGAGAAATACCTTGAGAAGGAAAAATACAAAATGAATGAAGGATATCTGCAGATATCGGTTTAAAAATTACCTCATGGTGTGCCACAAAGGAAGCGAGATGATGCTATGCCCGGATGCGGCATCATACGCAATGAGAAGATTCTGCGAGTTCGAAAGGGCCAAAGGGCTCGAGGCGTCAGCTGGCGCCAAGACAATCAATTGTTTAGATGCTATCCTCGACACGGAGAGTGTGTTGGAGTTCTTAATGCGGCGCCATAAAGGGCAGAAGTGTTTGATTTGCCCAAGGTGTTCAATCGGCAACATTGAGAGTCCCTCCATGGCAATCATAACCGATGATAGATGGTACGCGATCCGTCAAAACCAATAGGGAAAGATAATTGGAGAAGCAACGAGCAAAATGCCCGTCATGCCATGGTGTACGAGAGCAGTTCAACAACAAAAGAAAAGAAGAGTTGAGGGAAAACTATAAGGGAAGAATCCCATGTCAAGATCCTAATGGCGAAGGCAACAACGTGTTCGAAATGAGAAAAATCTTGGCGAGTTGAAGAGGTAGTTTCGACCAGCAAGAAAGAGATGTCCGGCACTAACAAGCCAACGACAAGCAAGCAACGAGAAAACAAACCTCCGGTTAGCGAGACTTTTGCGACACAAAACCGGATGAATCAAAAGAATATACTCGGGGCGGAGAAGATATGCTAGCGATAACCCGAATTAGAAGGAGAATCCTCACTCAACCTAAAGCGCAGCGTGGTATCATACTACCTTACGAGTTCGGACAAGAAACCGAAATCGAAGAACGAAGAGGATGATAACATTGATATGATGAAACATAGGCGGTTGCTATTATGTCATGGATAATGGCGCCGTCGAAGCGAATGCCTTCTTGAACATCGAGCCAACAATGAAGAACCATTTGAAGCCCTTATTCATTCGAGCAAGGTTAATGCCCATGGTGTGAATAAGGTCTGGTAGATGGAGGCGCGGTTAATCTAATGCCTCATTTATGTTAAAAAGTGGGAATACAAGAAAGTGATGTTAAACCGCATAACATGGTGCTATCAAATTATGAAGGAAAGTTGGTCAAACATTGGGAGTGGTGCAAGTGGAGTTAACCGTTGGTTCGTTGCAGGCCCACCATGTTCATGTAATCGAAGCCAAGGCCAATTACAACTTCTTGTTAGGAAGAGAATGGATTCATGGCATAGGGCGGTTCCTTCGTCAATGCACCAAGGTTAGTGCTATGGAGAGAAGATGGGATAGTGGAGAACATCGAGGCGGATCGAGTTACTTCATGACTACGGTCAACCTCGTCAACAAAAGGAATTATGACAAGTATCTAGCGAATAGCCCTTGTGCTCCAAATGAGGAGATGAGCGAAGCCGAGATGCGCAATATTATATGACCCTTAGCCATGATGGCATGTATTGGGACAGAAAAATAAGTAAAGAAGGCGAAGGACTCGATGGTACTTGAGAAGGCGGAAGAGGTGGGATTCGACAATAGTGCTCATGGTGAGTCCTCCTTCTTGAAAGGATTTCGGCCTATATGGTGAGAACAAATGGATAGACTTGAGGCTGAAATAGATAGTATAGTTGAAGAAAATAACATGAAAGGCAGGTTGAAAGACTCACCTGAAGAAAAAGAAATAGAACAAAGGTTAGATGCCATATATGATCAGAACCCACAGGTTTCGGCGAGGATCCTACAAACATAGGTGCTAAGATGTTGGCAGGATCAACTCGAAGAGGTAAATTTGGGGATGACAAAACAAAGAGAATAACCTATATAAGTGCGGTGGGTCCAAGTCTCAAGCAAGAGGTGATCGAAATCCTCAAACAAAATAAAGATTGTTTGCGTGGGATTACGACGAAATGCACAGCTTGAAAAGAGTTGGTGAGAGCAGACTTCCAATCAAGGATGGCAAGAAGCCCATCAAGCAAACTCCTAGGAGGTTCGCGCCAGATGCTCACGAAGATTAAAGGCGAGGTCGAAGGTTCTTTGCGTTGCAAGTTCATCAGAACCACAAGGTATGTCGAATGGTTAGCTAATATAGTGCTGTTATTAAGAAAAATGGTTCCACGAGAATATGCATAGACTTTAGGGATTTAAATCTGACAACCCCAAAGAACAATACTCATGCCTGGCGAAATGTTAATAGACTACTGCTGCGGGGTTCGAATCTTAAGCATGCTAGATGGATATTACGGTTATAATCGATTTTTATTCTTTGAAGAGGATGTTGCCAAGACAGCATTTCGTTGTCCGGGCCTTAGGCACCTATGAGTGGGTAGTGATGCCTTTTGGTTTAAAAATCACTTACCAACGAGCAATGGATTCCATTTTTCACGATTTTATTGAGACTTTTATGCGGTGTATATTGATGACATAGTCATCAAGTCATCTCTTGAAACTCATCCACCATCGAGCCAATCATTCGAAAGAATGAGAAAACATGGCTTGAAAATGAACCCCCTTAAATGTGCATTTTTTGTGCAGGCAGGAGACTTCTTGGGCTTTGTGGTTCATAAAAAGGGAATCGAAATCAACCAAAATAAGACCAAAGCCATCATGGAGACTAAAGCACCCACATCAAAGAGAGTTGCAGTCCCTGCTGGGAAGATAAATTTTCTTAGAAGATTCATCTCAAATCTAAGTGGAAAGACTCAAGCATTCTCTCCACTACTTCGTTTAAAACAAGGCCAAGCCTTCGAGTGGAGTCAAGTACATCAGGAGGCCTTCGACGAAATTAAGAGATACCTCTCTCAACCTCCTATCTTGTCTCCACCTTCATGGGGAAAGCCCATGAGATTGTATATATCTGCTTCTGAATTTACTATAGGTAGTATGTTAGCACAAGAAGATAGTAATGGCATCGAAAGAGCTATATACTATTTAAGTAGGGTGCTAAATGATGCAGAAACTAGATATAGTAACATAGAAAAGTTATGCTTATGTTTATACTTCTCTTGTATGAAACTTAAATATTATATAAAGCTGTTGATGTTTATGTCTCCTCATTTCGATGTTATCAAACACATGCTGTCAAAACCAATTATGCATAGTAGAGTGGGTAAATGGGCTTTAGCCCTAACAGAATATTCTCTAACCTTCATGCCTTTGAGAGCTGTGAAAGGTCAAATAATTGCTGATTTCATTGTGGATCACTCACTGGTCGAAAAGACCATTATGGGTTATGTTGAGGCCAACCTTGGAAATTATACTTCGATGGTTCGACTCACAAAGAAGGTAGTGGTGTTGGAGTTCTTATAATTTCTCCTGAAGGAATCCCAACAAAATTCAAGTATAAATTGGATGGCCCTCGTTGCTCAAACAATGAAGCTGAATACGAAGCGCTTATTGTTGGACTTGAAGCTTTGTTGGAATTGGGGGCAACTAAAGTCGAAATTAAAGGTGACTCAGAGTTAGTGGTCAAACAAATAACTAAGGAATATAAATGCATAAAGGAAAATTTGATGACATACTTCGTCATAGCTAACAGACTGATCAAAAGATTCGAATATATGGATATCCAACATATACCAAGAATAGAGAATCAAGAAGCAAATGACCTAGCAGTTGGCTTGGTTATAAAGTCTCTACACAAAACTTTAAAGAGTTGATCAAAATAAGAGGTAGGGTTATGGCTACGGACTAGCCATCGGATCTAGAAAATATTAAGTTAGGTTGTAGTGGTAAAGATAGATTGAAGTGTTAGCCACACACCGTCGGATCTGAGATTAGCGAAGCCCAATTATAAGCTATCTAAAGATCCAACCATAAGCGTAGATAGAAAAACGAAATATAGAGCATTATCATATGTCCTTATGGGAAATGAATTGTTCAAGAAAACCCAAGAAGGTGTATTGCTCAAATGCCTAGGAGAAAGTGAGGCGTATCTGGCATTATCAGAAGTTCACAATGGGGCACATCAAGCAGGCCACAAGATGAAGTGGTTGCTATTTCGATATGGTATGTACTGGCCTAGCATGCTCAAAGATTGCATAGACTTCGCTAAAGGATGTGAAGAATGTCGAAACATGCGGATTCAACATGCTCCTGAGTGAGCTGCATTCGATCATTAAACCATGGCCCTTTAGAGGATGGGCGTTAGATTTGATAGGAGAAATCAATCCTGCCTCGTCTAAAGGTCAGAAGTACATCTTGGTAGGAATAGATTATTTTACTAAGTGGATCGAAGCGATACCATTAGTAACTGCAGATCAAGAAGCTATTATTGAATTCATACAGAAACAAATAATCTATAGGTTTGGATTGCCAGAAAGTATAACTGGACCAAGGGTGCATGTTCTTAATAGAAAGATGCAAGAGTTCGCTCGGAGATGGGATTTAGACTATTGACATCAACACCATATTATGCTCAAGCAAATGGTCGGTCGAGCGACCAACAAAGTAATAATTGGTTTGATCAAAAACACATTGGTAAAAGCCAAAAATTGGCATAAAACTTTAGACCAAGTACTATGGGCTGTAGAACATCTCTAAAGAAGCTACCAATACTACACCTTTCAACTAACATTTGGCCATGATGCGGTCTTACAGAAATTCATCTGATCGATTCGAATCCAAAGACAACATGAACTCCCGCGTCATTGTATTGGGAAATGATGGTGAATGAGTTAGTTGAGTTAGGCAAGTCGAGACTACATGCATTGGAAATCTTAATGAGGCAAAAGGAAAGAGTGGCGGGCATATAACAAAAGAGTAAAGGTAAGACATTCAACGCTAATGACTTAGTATGGAAAGTCATATTGCCCATGGACAAAAGAATAAAGCATTGGGTAAATGGTCACCTCATTGGGAAGGCCCTTTTCGAATAGCAAAAACGTTTTCGAACAATGCGTATGAAATAGAAGAACTGGCCGATGATAAACGAATCCTAAAGGTAAATGGGAAGTATTTAAAAAAGTATAAACCATGCCTGCAGGAGATTCGAATACTAACAATGTAGTCACAATATTGTAATGAAATGCCAAAATGGTAACATAATTGCCAAAATGGCGTTGTTCAAGCGTTACAAGTAAACATTTAATCAAAATACAAGAGTTACAAAAATAATCAAGATTCAAAAGTGGGGATTTTTCCTCAGCCGGTCGAAGATATTCTTGAAAGACTCAAGTCTTTGTTGAGTAAAGCGCTTGGCACCTTCGAGGATGGCAACTTCACCTTTGAGTTGCTCAGCCGCTTCTGTTTCAGCAAGGCCCTTGTTAAGAAGTTCTTCAAATCGGTTCCCAAAGGTGTTGGATTCATAGGCAATTTGTTGCTGCTGGGCCTCTTTGATCTTACCCTGAAGTTCTTGAATCTGTTTCTCCCAGAGGATGATGGATTGAGATCGAAGCTCATAGTCGTCTAGCTTGCTTAATATCGTGGCTAGCTCTTGACTTCTTCGAAAGCTTTGAGGCATGTTCATAAGCGGCATCCATTGAAGCTCTTTTCTCTCGAACCTTATTTACAGAGATTCATCACGGAGGAGGCATCCGGTCACATTATCCAACAAAGGCGAAGTTCGAATAGGATGGTACTAACTTCCAGAGAGCAGGTGGTGAGGTCAACTTGGTTCAGTAATCCCTTCATGATGAAACAAGCGGTGCTATCTTGTTTAAGCACTTCGAATAGATCCACATTGAGGATTGTTTTTCTAATTCTATGAAGAAGCACAACCCTATCATCAGAAGGCATAGACCTAGAGGTCGAACCAGCTGATCGCGAAAGTGGAATATCCCTTTGAGCCAACTTAGCCTTCATGTACCCAATAGGGTCATTTCTTTTCAAATTGGCTAATTCTTCTTCAGCTGTTTGGGGCTGAGAAGACCCAGGAAGTTCCATACGTAATGGAGTAACATCCATTTCGAAGTCCATTGGTTCATTAGTACGAAGACCATCACCGTCGTTATTCACGTTTCCATCATCTTGTTCATCATCAGTCAAGTCCACCACTTCGATATCATCATTCTGATCACCATCAACATCGGACCCGTCCCTTTCGAAACCTCTTGGCGTCTTCTCCTTCTTCATCCTCGGACCTTCCCTGCTAGAATCTTCACTCTCTTGAGAGCGGTGGTTTCCTCTTGGTTTGAGGTATTTGTTCACGCTCTTGAGGGATTGTTGGAGGAGATTTTGGGTGAAGAACCTCTGAAGGTAGTTCTGTAGCATCTTCGGGCATTATTTCATTGGTCTCCTTGAGAGGAGGCGAAGTGCCTTGATCATCAGGTCGATCAGAAGCTCCAGTTGGGAATGCCATATTAAAGAACCTCATTTTGGGTTATTCGAATCCCATGAGGAGAAGAGTGAATCGGAGCGGATGCTTGCGGAGGAGGAGTCGAGTGGTTGGGATTTGGGTGAATCATCCTACATGGAGAAAAGAAAAAAAGAAGAGCGATAACTAAGGTGCGAATAATCATTTTAAAATTGAGTAAACTTACATGGGTTATCCGTAGATATATTCTCTATATGTTCCAATATTACATTGGAGGTCGAAGGTGGAATTTTGGATTGGTATGTGGGAGCAACATCTCTTGAATCAAGTCCAGAGACGTCAGTATCCTTTGGTATGTCTCTTTTCTGTTTCTTTTGCAAAGCCGTTGGAGAACTTTCTCCGTTTGAGAGTCTTCCCAATGGTGCTAGTTTTCTCTTTTTGGAGTGGTGGGAGGAAGTTTACTTATGCGAAATGGTACAAAGCATAATTTAGACTCAAGTTATAGAAAAATCGAGACCTATTTGAAATAGCGGGATAAATTGTTTATCTTCGGAATCGGAACAGTTGTTGTAGGTGGGGTGACTTGAGTAGTTGTTGGAATAGGCGCGGTGTTCGTTGTTGTAGTTGCGATTGATTGTTGGAGTCACTTTTGGCACACTATCATTTGTTTCGTGGGTTTGTTGAGGCTGTTCCTTCCTTGGTCTTGATCATAGTCTTGATCACGAGGGGAAATCGAAGCAATTAAAGCGAAAGTTAAAACAAAGTAATAAATATTTGGGATTTCCCAAAACATTCGCACCTGCGCCCTCTTTCGAAAGAATCGACATGGCGGAAAGGTCATAGCGAAGAGGTCCTGGGAAATTATGAAGCCAGTATCGAGCCCATGTCACAGTCTCAGATGGCTTTAGTTTCTTGTGGGATTTATATTTGAGCATTTCGCAAATTAACCACCAAGGATATGGAGGAAACCAAGCGAGCCAATTACGAGGTAGGTAGTTGTGGAAATTTAGGTGGATGCATTTCGAGTGCCAACCTATACCTATCCTCGGTGACAACCTTGAAGGAGTTTGAACTTAGAAATTTTTCTTTAAATTTTTCCCTCAAGGTTTGAGCCGCTCGATATCTGATGGTTTGCGGTGTGGGATCATAAGTAGTTTGAAGTAATTACGAAAGCTTTAATCTCTCGGTGGGTCAACCTACCTTTCTTTTGTGTACTGCACATCGAGCGTCAGTTTAGCTTGAATGGTAAGAGTGTCAAACATATGAGATTGATAGAATTTAATCCACCAATCTAGAAAACTCTTTGAAGAAAAGGGGGCTGGTTCGAAAGGGATTAAGTTGAATTCGGCGAACTTTTGATATTGTTCTTGTTGAAGCTTGGCATCTCTGGCTTTAAAAGTTCGACCAGAGGTAATGGCGCTTTGAGTTTGGAACAAGGGTTCAGGTATTAATTGACACAGACCAAATTGTCTCGAGACGAAGTTAGGTTGATAGGCAAATAAGAGGATCTGGTTCTTGGTCGGAGTAATTCTTGAAGAGATCAGTCTTGGTAATAAAAAGGCCTTCCAGATATCTTGGGTTTCTTTGCATTTAGCAGCCTCCGAAAGAGACATAGTGAACCATGATGGTCCATGAGTCCTCGAAGCAAAAGGCGCCATAGTTTCTTTAAATTCATGTTGTTCGGAGAGAAGTATAATGTACTTTGAAAATGAAACACGGAAATCGGCCTTATCATCACTAGAGTCGATCTCCTTAGCCTCGTGCCCTCAGCGTTTCGATCAACTATCTCGGATCTTGCTCATTAATAGTATCTGCGGTGGAGGCGAAGACTCGAACATAGCATTTAGCCATAATGGAGCAACGAAGGGACCATAACAAGATGTTCTTGGAGGTATGAGATTTCAAGCTCGAAACGGCTGATCTCAGGCTCTCATAAAGGTCAACTAGCAGGAGTTCGCTTAAGTTAATCCTCCTATTCTCATGCAAATCTCTTGCCAGAGGAATGAACCTACTAGCTACTTGAAGTGACCTGCTGCAGAAAACATATCGTGATAGCCAAAGAGTAAGGAAGGCAATGTGTTCAACATCGAGACACTATCACCTTCGTATGGTAATGACTGATGAATTTGGAGAAGCTGGCTAGTTTGATATCGAAGTCGATAATACTTGAATGTTCCTCAGCATCAGGAACATATGTTTCCCCTATGGGTGTTAGTCCAGTGATGGCAGTTATGTCAAAGAATGTGGGTGTGATCATCCCTCCGGGAAGGTGGAAGGTATTATAGGTGCTATCCCAGAAATACAGGGATGCGAATAACAGAGGATGATTGTATGTGAAGCCTGGTTTGGATAATTTTAGGAAATTATAGATACCTAATTCCTCCCACTGATGTCCTTTCTTAACTTCCATTTTGGCGAACCAGTTTTGATATGCTACATCAGCAGTTGGACAGGATCGAAATGGTTTAAAGTTGTTTTTGACATAGTCCAGAATGAAAGGATCTTTTGGGGTAGTCATAGGAGTTTCTACGTCCTTTGTAGCAACAGGATCATTGACATTTTCAGTTCCTACCCTAGGGTTTTCCATGGTATTGAATAAAGGTTTGAAATCGTAACAGACAGGAAATATGTTTCGTGTATCCTTAAGGATCTCAAAAACCGTAAGGGGACCCATTAGGGCAAATCTTTTTCCAGAAGCGTTAGTAGGGATTAATACATGAGGAATATAAGAGCTCTTGTTCTTTGGAGAGTCCACAGGGCATAAGTACAGGATGACCTTGGTGAGTGCCAACCTTGCTTTCCAAAATTATTCCAGTGTTCTTATTCTTCTTCTTAGAAATCTTTTTTACCTGGGATGTTGATGAAGACATTGTTGGGGTTTTGATTAAAGAGATTAGGGTTTTTACGAGAGAGAAAGGAAGAAGAAGATTCAGAGTGTGGAAAAAGTGGAAAGACTAAAGTTTGTTTGGTTTTATAGTGAGGGAGTGGAAACGCTCACCAACTAATGCCAAGTTATGTGGGAGACGTGGGTTGGTTACAAGATGAGGTGGCGTGAAGTTAGTATTGGTAATGGCGTGATTAGGATAATCATTGCTTTCAATAAATGCACCATACCGTGGTTCTTGTGTAAAAGTGGTTCGAAACCGGGGTCATCGTGATTGACATGATGGAAATCGTGTACGGTCATAATTACTCAAGAGTCACATCAAAATCTTGTGGATATATTTAAAATAAGTATTTCTTAAAAGGGATTGAAATACATATTTTAAAGGGGCATTTGTTAGTGAAGATTTTGATGTCTTGTGATTCGAAGAAATATCATGGAGCTCGAGGCGAGATGACGTTAAAGTATTCAAGGAATATAGTGAATATCATAGTTTGGAAAGAAAGGAATTAGCTCTTGAATGGATGTATTGAGTCCGGAATGTCGAGCAATCTTGGTGATATATGTGAAACAAGCTTGATCGGGTAATAGAATCATATCGGAGGAAATGGGTTCGAGATCGAGCGGTGATACATTGAAATTCAAAAGCATAGCGGGATAAAAGGAGTTGAAGCAGAAGAAGCAGTTCGGCGTGGAAGCAAGAGAAGCATGGTGTGTTGCATGTTCTAAGCGTGGCAAGATCTTATGGGTTAGACCGTTATGGTCGAATTAGTATAAATAGGAGTCTTAATGTTAGGATTTCGCGTGTCATATCTATTGTACTAAAATTCGGTCACATTCAAAATACCACATGGCTAGGAAGCGAATGCACGAATGATGTACGTATGATTGCACCAAGACTTTATTATTCAATGTATCTTTATTCCTCCAGTCTAATTTTATCTTGCATCAATGTCTTTTAAGTTTCTTTATTTTCAAAGTCATTTCATTTAAATGCTTTTCTACCATTCTTGAAGTTCTTTACTTTTCGAAACCTTTACATTAACGTTGTTATTTCCCAAAGTTTTATACATTTGTTTACATTCTGTCTTTTACGTTTCATGATCACTTTGAAAATCTTTTACACTTTAAGAGTTTATTTGAATATTCTGCATTTATATACTTTGTTGTTATTTGAATCTGCATGTTCTTGTTTGTTCGAACCAAACATACGTTATTAACTTGATCACATCACTAATTAATCGAAGCGTATTTTGACATATACAAAACCTCCAAAACAAGTCTCAAATATGGATCTTTATCTTAAGTTTATACCAACAAGATACCCATAGGATCAATCTAGTCGATCCTGCAAGTTACGGAGGATTGAATAACATATTATAGCGCTTATTCAATAGTTCGTAAACTAGACTTCTCACAAGTTAATAGGATGTACCCTAGATCTTAAAATGTTTCTTAAATCCGGGTTAGGATTTCTTTCCATCAGATGAAATCGCGAAAACACACAATAAAGAAAAACAAACATATGCACATATGAAAGCTTAACCCCTTTTTTTTAAAAAAACAAAAAACCTTGGTGCTCTTGAGCAGAGTCACATTTTTTTTGAAAATCAAAGTTTAGCGTACTCCCCAGCAGAGTCGCCATTTTTCCTGTTCGCGTTAAAAAGTGACGTGCGAGGGAATCGAATCTGAATTCGGATTCTCTGACTCGAAATGATTTACTCTTTTGATTTGTTTATAAAGATGCCGCGAGCATCAAGCTTTATTATTTCCAACACAAGAAAAATGATTATGAAAAAGGGGAAAGTTGTTAATACCCTCAATTGATATGATATGCGTAACGACTAGCGCAAACTAGACGCAACGCATTGGGGAGATTCCGAGTAAGGGGGTTTGTTATATAAAGGGAATAAATGGAGCACCCTAAATATATATAGTTATCTATAGCTTTATATATGAATATGTTTGATAGGTTTGTGTGTTTTAAATTGTTATTTCTATGATTGGGAAAGTTTCTCCTTTGGATTTTAAGAAAGGGTAGATTATGTGGGATCCTAGGTTTTGTTATTATTGTGCTCGCAAAGATCTTTGGGATCTTCTGCATACATATCCCTTAATGGGAATCAGAGCATTTATAGCTCGGATCTATAGGGATCTATGGTTTGTTTGGTCTGAGGAAGAAAGAAATTTGCTCGGCAAGGATGAGACCTTGTGCCTACGTATTCTCAAAAGGATGTTGAGAAAGTCAGAGCAATCGTAGTTCCCACTTATGCTAGTGGAAGCAACAGGAGTTATTAAAAGACGAATGTCATCTTAATGAAAAATGTATCTAATCTATTTCATCACATACATTTTGAAAGGTTGATTGATTGAAATCTTTCATCGTAAGTTATAGGTGTTTTGCTTGAGTGTACAAGCGTTACCACTTACGAGTTTAAAAAAAATGTTTTGAAAGATGATTGAATCTTTTAATTGTAAGCATTGGGTGTTTTGCTTGAGTGTACAAGCGTTACCACTTACAGATTAAGAGATGATTTTGTTTGAAAAGAGTTTGAAAAGTTTTGATTGTATGTGATGTGATAGATGAGATACTTCTTCCATAGAGATGATAGATGTCTAAATCTCTAGGAGAAATTGATTGGATTAGGGGGATGCTTTTAAGAAGCCCATGGGTCCTTGTATTGTTAGCCCAAGAGGAGGCATTCCGAGGGTCATCGAGGGTCATCGAGGGTCCTTGTATGAAGCTTAAGAGGAAGCTATAGGGTATGGCTGGCTTTGGCTTTAAAAGGGATTTCACCGGGAAACTATCCTTTTAGGATTAAGAGCAATTTCACCGGGAAATTATACTCTTTGGGTTCTATCCTAGCGCGGGTGATTCTTTGTATTGGAAGCCCAATTGGAGGCTGTTAAGAGATTTCCTGGTCTCTTTCTTTGTATGATGCCCAAGAGAAGGCTAAACTCAATGAGGAGTTCTTTTGAACGAAGCCCAAGAGGAGGCTAACTCAGCAGTGTTGTCTTATATGAAGCCTAAGCGGAGGCTAAACTCGGATGAATGAGTTTTCTTATCGAAGCCTAAGAGGCTAAACTCGGATGAATGAGTTACCTTGTACAAAGCCAAGGGAGGCTATTTGTGGGAACCTATTGGTTAGACTAGTTGTTATGTTATAACTAGACATTTGTATAACAAGTGTGTGTGTGATATGTATTCACAGGAGTTTATGAAGGAAATATAAACAGATGCATGTAACATTTATTTACAAGAGTTTATGAATGAAATATAAACAAGTGTGTGTAAAGCGAGCGTTTAAAGCAGCGTAACTTGATTATTTACAAGTTTGAATTGTGTACAAGGAAATAAGTATGTACGAGCAGTATTTATGTACAAGAGGATGTGGATGTACATAGGAGGGTTGGGACTTACACCATAAGGGTGGCCCATTGGTTTAAAAGTTTCACGGAATAATGCTCCTTTTAATACCAATGGTATTCAGTGTATATACAAGCGAAAAACAAACGGACGAAGTTTGTTTGTACTTGAGTATTTACAAATGACGTCTGTATTATGTACAGATAAAAATTGGTATGTACATGAAAGAATCAGATATGTACAAGGAAATATGTATGTACATAGAAAGAATTTTGGGACTTACACCGTGAGGGAGGCCCATGATCGGTTAAGAAATTTGAGAGAAAACGAAATCGGTTTTATCGTTTAAATCGGATCGATCATGGAAAAAGATGTAAGTTTTGATGAAAAGTTTTGAAGAATGTTCTTGAAAGTGTTTTTGAATAGTGAAATATACTTGTGAGAAGTTTGGAAAAGAATCGGGCTTCGAAAGTTTGAAAAAAACACCTTTAAAGGTGCTTTGAAAAGTACTCAAATGTATCGTTTTCGGCTCGATAAAAATATAATCGGATGAAAGTTTTTCTGAAAATTTTTGACACTATCATAAAATAGACATGTTAATTGACATGTGTACAAAAAATCACCTCAAAATGAGGAGTTTTGGTTGGATTTTGAAAAAGTCAAAGTTTGTAAAAAAAAATGAAGAAAAATGAAAAGTTTGGCAAAAATGGTCCCAAGGCTACTCGAACCTGGGACCATTAGGCAAGGCAAGGCATGAATGACTTAAGAGTGAGCTGGCAACCGCTGGGGCGGCAATACATCTGTGTATTGAAGTCAAACCAACTAATTATATTATAAAACAGATATTTGAATTTGAAAAAATGCGCGCAAGCTTCTTCTTCTTCCTCCAATCTTCAATCAGCCATGGATTCTTCATTTCTCCATGAAATTGCTCGATGTAAACATCAAACTTGATCGTTTTAAGCCCAGGAACATGATGATGTCCTTTAATTTCATTTATTTTAAGCCTAACATGATTAAATTTCTCTAGAACACGAAGAACCCTAAAACTGAAAATCCTAATTGAAATCGTGTATGGTGAACGAATTGATCAATTGATTGAGGGTTATTGATCAGTGATAGTGCAGAAACAAAATGGCCAAGAGCTTTTTGGACTGGAGGCAAGGAATCATAGAGTTTGAAGTTCGTGTTCTTACCTGTTCAAGCTGAGATCGAAATTGATGATGGAGTGTTTCCAGTTGTGAATTGATGACTCCTATAGCACCAACGGACTTCAAGGATTGTGTGAGGAAGGTCTGCTCACTCTGAAATTGCTTGAATTGTTCTGACCAAGTCCACCTGCATATGGTTCAAAGTGAAACTCGAATTTGATGTTAGAGCTGTTACAGGTTGAAGTTAATGATCTGCATCATTCATATGGAGTATGTTGATGATGTTTGAGTGAAAAAATCACAACTTGCTCGAGCCAAACATTGAATTCGACAGTTAAGGCAGTTTTGGGCAAGCTTGAAATTTTGAAATGCAACTTTGAGTTTTAGTGTTTCTTAGATTTATTTTAAGTTTCAAACCAATTCTATTAGATGTTTATGATATGTTAGACACCAAATATCTCATGTTTCTTCACAAGTTTTCAAAAATGCAAGAATTCTCAAATTGAAATAAGTTACTTGAATTTTAAGAAAGAAGTGAGAAAGCTTGTTTTGGCATAGCTTTGGTGTAGTTTCAAATGGCCAATATGACCTCTATTTATTGGTCACAAGTTCTGAATGGCAAGTGAAGGAAAATGGTTTTGGTATTTACAAGTTGCCTTAGAGGGCAAGGAAGTCATTTTTGCAATAAATGCAAAAGGAAGCTTCCTTTTAACCATGGTTAATTTTTCAACTTGATCTTATCCCATCATAATTACTCTCCATCTTATTTTTTATCAGCCCTATCCCTCTTTGCAAGGTGGCATGGCTTCTAGAAGAAGAAACTCAAAAATGACCTATAATCTTGAAGTTTGTACTTGAAAATCAAAGATTTTGGAGCTCTATGTTTCAAAATCAAAAGTATAGCTAGACACCATGGATTTGCAAGTTCTTGGACATTTTGGAAAGCTTGTTTCAAGAGCTACAACTTTCATGTTTTTAGTTTTTTCCAATTCAAAGTGGAACTATGTGAAAAAATGCCATGAAGTTTGGAAAAAGTGTGAAATTTTAACACTTGAAAAATTTTCTAAGTGTTGAAAATTTTGACTTTTTGTTGACTTTTCCAAATTTCTTGATTTTTTATGATCATGATGGATCATTTGAAGTATTTTGATGATTGAAAAAGTTTTATCTTGAAAAAGTTGACCAAAAGTCAAAGTTTGACTTTTCAGTGCAGATGAAATTTCATCAGATGATTCAGAAATTGACTGATGAATTCTGTGAACTTCTGTGATGTTTTGAATCCAAAAATTAGGTCAACATGTTGTATTGAGGATATGAAGATCAATCTCCAATCAAAAAAGTCATTCATTGATCAGAAAATCAGTGATTGCTTATCCTCGATAAAAACCCTAATTTGTCGATCCTCGATAGGTCATGAGAAAAAATTTGATATCTGAAGATCAGAGGTGGATGATTTGATCAAGATAGATCAATTGCGGTGAATGAAGCTCAAACCCTAATTGATTGCCTCTTGAATCAGATGAAAAATTGATGAAACCCTAATTTTGACCTGTAGAAGCTACACCCGATTAATCGTGTTCTGAACTGTTAGTGATGCAATGATGCAAATGTAAGGTGGTATATTAGGTCAAAAATTGGGGTATGACAGTTCCTGATAAAGAAATCTCGGGAATTCCTCAAAGCTATGAGTTTCCATGCGTTCGAAGACATTGTGGCCTTACTAGTCTATGGTTTGGTGCTATTTCCTAATCCAGATCATTTCATAGACGTGAACGCCATCAAGATATTCCTCACTCGCAATCCTGTGCCTACTTTACTTGGGGATATTCTGTATTCTCTCCACACTCGTACCATCAAACGAAAAGGAACTCTCATGTGTTGCATACCGTTAATTTCCAGGTGGTTTATTTTGCACCTTCCTCAATCAGTAATGAAGAACGAGCAAAGGTTGAAGTGGTCTCAAAGGCTAATATCACTCTCTCATTCAGATATTCGTTGGTGCCTTTTCTCTCAAAAGGACTTCATATTCCGTTGTGGAGAATTCCCTAATGTACCACTCTTTGGCATAATGGGAGGTATCACCTACAACCCTTCTCTATCTCTTCGTCAGTTTGGTTATGCTCGAAGAGATGGTCCTCATGATATGCTTCTCCAAGATGTTGTGTTTGACTATAACTACGATCTCCAGAACTACCGTCGAAGATTTGTGCACGCTTGGGGGATGGTAAAGAAGACTGATACCAAGACTTTGGGACACAAGAATTCCATTCCTTGGGAACCTTACCTTAAATGGGTGCGAGCCTGAGCTCAAAACCTCATGATGCCGTTTACAGCTGTTCTGCCAGTAATTATGGAACCTGTTGCTATAGGTGACGAACCCTACACCGTTCTCCATCCAGACATGCCTACTGATTTCGAAGACTTGAAGAGATCCTGGATTCAGCTTAAAGAAGAAATGGACACATTTGAAGCTCAGTGCTATGCAAGCGAGAAGAAGGTACTAGAGTTGATAAATCTACTTCACGATGAGCGAAAAATCAACACCTACTTCAACACCAAGAGGAAGCGCCCATGGGAGACTTAAAATTCTAGGAATTTGTTCTTTTATTTTTCCAAAATTATCTTTTGTACTTAAAAAGAAAAATAAAAAGAGAGAAACTAATAAAAGTTTGTTCGTGCTTGTTTAACAAATTTAAATTCCTAAGGTCCTTGAAAACATTGCATTGCATTGCATAACATCACATATCATGGCATGGCATTTCATAACAGGTACATTGAAGACCGGTTTTCTTATCCTCTCGCTGTTTATTTCAGCAAAAATGGCTCTTGAACAGACTGTCAAAGATCTCCAAGCTCAGAATGCTCAATTCCAGGAGATGTTCACCAACTTGGTCCAAGGCCAGAAGGACCTGAAAAATCTCATCACCAGAAAGAAGAAGACCATCAATATTCTCAACATGGGAAGAAATCACAAGGGTGCACCTAAGGTGGTCAGCCGCTTAGAAATCTCAAACAAGAGTGGTGAAACCGAGGGAAGCATCAGGAACACCGAAGGATTCCGTCAAGGGTCTGAAAACAGAGAAGAAGACTACCTGAGTGAGCAATATCCTCTTGATGATGACATATACCAGCAACTTGAAGACCGTTTGAATGCTGTGGAAAATCTAAAAATGTCCGAGCTGAATTTTGATGATCTGAGTCTTGTACCTGGCGTGGTAATTCCCCGCAAGTTTAAAGTTCCTACTTTTGCCAAGTATGATGGCATCTCTTGCCCGAAGCTGCACTTGAAGTCCTATGTTCAGAAGATCCATCCCCACACTAATGACAGGAAGCTATGGATCCATTTCTTCCAAGAGAGTTTGTCCGGAACTCAGTTGGAGTGGTATTATTAGCTAGAGAGTACCCACAATCATACCTGGAATGACTTAGCAGATGATTTCTACAAGCAGTACCAGTACAATGCTGAATTAGCACCCACCCGCATGCAACTACAGAGCATGTCTATGGGTTGTAACGAGAAGTTCAAAGAATATGCTCAGAAATGGAGAGATCTAGCAGGCAGAGTTCAACCACCCTTGTCCAATAGGGAATTGGTTGACATGTTTATGGGAACGCTGACAGGCCCATTCTTCAATCATCTAATTGGAAACTCTTCAGCCGGATTCACTGATCTGATACTAACAGGCAAACACATCGAAGCTGGAATTAAGAGTGGAAAGATTCAGGTAGAGTCATCTTCAAATGCTGCGAAGAGATCTTTTGGTGGTAAGAAAGAAGCCAATGCTGTGTATGGTCAGAAGAGCCGTGAAAAATATGATCACACTCAATCTGTGGGGGAAGTTGTGATCTCTAATCCTACACCGACGCAACCTCAGCGAGACAACGCGCGTAACCAGAACGCTCCACGAAGACAGTTTACGAAGATCAACATGCCATTGTCGCAAGCATTGCAACACATGTTAAAAGCAGAGTTGATTACTTTGAGGGATCCTCCTCAGCACGTCAACACTTCCTCTCCAAAGTACAATCCTAATGCAAAGTGTGCATACCACTCCAACAGCCCAGGGCACAACACTGACAACTGTTGGGCTCTGAAGAACAAGATTCAAGACATGATTGAAGCCAGGGAAATTGAGTTTGACCCTCCTGTCGAAACTCCGAATGTGATCAATGCACCAATGCCTAACCATGGTAAACATTCCAATGCTATTGATGAAGACTCCTATGTGTATGATATGAACAACCTGACCATTCCTCTGATGACTATTAAGAAAGATTTGCTGCAAGCCGGTGTGTTTTTTGGATGCCCGAATGATTGTCGTTGGTGTGCATCTGCATTTGACGAATGTGCTTGGTTGAGCAGGCGTATTCAACGCATTATGGACAACTGAGAAGTACTATTTCTAAAATCTCCCTCTGTGGAGAACCTCTGTGAAGAAATTTCTAAGAATCTGAAGGTCGAAGACATGAGCGAAGTTGTACCAGAGGTTTGGGATACCTTGGGGCAGCCAAGTGGAAAGTTTGATTTCATGGTGAAATACACCGCTCCTGAAAAGCTACAAAATTCCTATTGAAGATGTCAAGGCAACCGGATGGGGAGACGATTTCCCAGAAGACTATGCTGATGTAAACACAATAAGGATCTCCTCTGCCGATCCTGCGCCTAGAGTGGCACCTTTCATCATTACTTCTCCCAGACCAATTCCATATTCCTCTGACAAAGCTATACTGTGGAATTATGGAGCTGAAGTTTTCTATCATGGCGTCAGGCAAGACCTGTTAACCATTGAAGACATTGCAGTTAAATCTTCCGATCCCGACATCGACAACATCACCGGATCAAGCAAGGTAACCAGAATCGAAAAAGTATTTTCTCCAGAGATTTCTCCACCAAAAGATATTGCGACCCCAGGTCGCATTCCAGCTATCGAACCGATTCCCGAAGCTAGAGGGAAGGAACTAGTAACTCATCCTACTCATATAGAAGTATCAAAGGAAGTTGCCAAAGACACCTCCAAGCAAGAAATAGAGGAAATTCTGAAGATCATCAAGAAGAGTGACTACAATGTTGTAGAACAGTTGGGACAAATTCCGTCCAAGACATTCATGCTTGCTCTGCTATTGTGCTCTGAGGCTCATGCTAAAGCCTTAGTGAAGGTTTTGAAGAATGCTCCCATACCGAACACTACTCTTGATCAATTTGAAGGTTGTATTGCTAGTCTGGCTGTCAACAACGACTTGGGTTTCTCTGATGCTAATTTGACTCCTGCCGGAGGGAAACACAACAAAGCCTTGCACATCTCCATTGAATGCAAAGGCACTACATTATCTCATGTTTTGGTGGATACTGGTTCTGCTCTGAATATTCTATCGAAAAGTGATTTTGACCGACTTGATGTTGAAGGAGTGGTCTTGAAGCCCAGCGACATAATCGTGAGAGCGTTTAATGGTTCTAAACGAATAGTACTTGGAGAGCTCATTCTGCCTGTTAAAGTCGGTTCCCAAACTTTTGACTCTACTTTCTTCGTCATTGACATCCGTCCAGCTTATTCTTGCCTACTTGGATGCCCTTGGATACATAGGGCAGACGTTGTTACCTCTACCCTACTTCAGAAGCTGAAGTACCCAGTAAAGGGGAAGATTGTTACCGTATGCGGTGAGGAAGAATACATGGTAAGCCATCTGCAGTCATTCCGATACCTCAAAATGGAAGGCGAATTCATTGAAACTCCCTGTAAAGCTTTCGAAGCAGTTTTACGAGTCATACCTGTTGACTCTCCTGTTACTCCTAAAATTACACAAGTTCCTCCGAGGATGGCCTCACTGAAGGACACTCAAGCTGCAGTTGAAGAAGGTCATACTGTTTGGGGCCAGCTCCCTGATCTTCCAATCTAACAAGACTGATTTAGGCTTCACCACCAAGGGTCAAAAGATGATACGTCGCGAACGCGCCGACAAACTTCCCTTCCACATCAGCAAAAATGGAGTCCATGCCATAGAAGACAACGACAGCGACATCAGCAACTAGATCTTCCCAACTCCAGACAACGGACTCAACAATTGGAAGACCGAAGACGTCATACCAATCTCCTTTAGACAAGAGTAATTGCTTTTTTTTTTCTGTTATGCTTTCATTTTCTACGCTTTGAACAATAAACTTAAAAGCCTAGTGCCTTGCCCGGGGCATCACGGCTCGTTTGTGAGGGTTATTATTTGTCATTTGCATATTTTCATTCAATAAAATCATTGGACTTTTGCATTTAAATACTGTTTTCGTTCCTTTCTTTTACTTTATTACCCTTTCAGAAAGCTATATGTTCTTACACACACCCACGTGATACACTGCAGATTCACTCTGAATCTCGTTGATAACAGCTTTGCCATTGCTAAATATGACTTCGATAATCCGATCTACCAAGCCGAAGGTGAAGGTGAGGAAGATTGTGAAGTGCCAGGAGAACTTGTCAGACTACTACAACGGGAAGAACAAGTTATACATCCGCACGAAGAGCCAGTCGAGGTTGTGAATCTAGGTACTGACGAAGATAGAAAAGAAATTAAGATAGGAGCAGGTCTCAAGAACAGTCTCAAAGAGAGATTGGTCCAAATGCTACGAGACTATATCGAGGTTTTTGCTTGGTCCTACGAAGACATGCCAGGTCTAGACATCGACATTGTGGTACACCGACTACTGACGAAAGAAGGTTGTCTCCCTGTGAAGCAGAAGGTTCGACGTATGGGTCCTGAGATGTCTGAGAAGATCAAAGTCGAAGTCATGAAGCAGTTTAATGCCGATTTCCTAGCCGTTACCTCTTATCCATAGTGGATCGCAAATGTAGTACCCGTACCTAAGAAAGATGGCAAAGTACGAATGTGTGTGGATTACAGAGATCTGAACAGAGCGAGTCCGAAATACGATTTTCCACTTCCTCATATTGATGTTTTAGTTGACAACACCGCTCAACATAAGGTCTTATCCTTCATGGATGGTTTCTCCGGTTACAACCAGATCAAAATGGCTCCTGAAGACATGGAAAAGACTACTTTCGTTACACAGTGGGGCACATTATGCTACAAGGTCATGTCGTTCGGTCTGAAGAACGCTAGCACCACATATCAACATGCCGTGGTGGCTTTGTTTCATGACATGATTCATCACGAGATAGAGGTCTACGTCGACGATATGATATCTCGATCACAAACTGAAGAAGAACATCTCGATCATTTGCGAAAGCTGTTTGATAGACTAAAGAAGTACAGACTAAGACTTAACCCCAACAAGTGCACCTTTGGAGTCAGATCCGGTAAACTCCTGGGGTTTGTTGTCAATGGTAAAGGTATCGAAGTTGACCCTGCCAAGGTTAAAGTTATCCAAGAAATTCCAGCGCCCCGCACCGAGAAAGAAGTCAGAGGTTTCTTGGGACGATTGAACTACATTTCCAGATTCATTGCACATCTAACCGCTACTTGTGAGCCAATCTTCAAGTTGCTGAAGAAAGATCAAGTAGTGGAATTGAACGACGATTGCCAAAAAGCTTTTGACAAAATCAAGGAGTACCTATAAAATCCTCTTATCCTGATGCCACCTGCCAAAGGAAGACCTCTTATCATGTACTTGACAGTATTAGAGAACTCAATGGGGTGTGTGTTGGGGCAACATGACGAGTTTGGTCGAAAAGAGTATGCAATATACTACCTTAGCAAAAAGTTTACCGACTGTGAAATAGGATACTCACAGCTCAAGAAAACTTGCAGCGCTTTGGTTTGGGCTGCTCGCCGACTAAGATAGTACATGTTGACTCACACTACCTTGTTGATCTCCAAGATGGATCCGATAAAATACAGCAAGATGGCAAATGATCTTGGCCGAATATGACATCCAGTATACTACTCAAAAAATGATCAAAGGAAGTGTAGTAGCCGATCATCTGGCTCATCAAGCCGTAGATGACTATCAGCCTATGCAGTTCGAGTTCCCCGACGAAGATGTTTTGCTAGTCACTGATTGCGAAGAACCAGAACCAGACGAAGGACCTGAACCGGGATCCCGATGGACCATGGTTTTTGATGGAGTCTCAAACTCACTTGGCAACGACATTGGCGCCATCATTACATCTCCTACAGGCAGACACACGCCTTTCACTGCCAGACTTTGTTTCAACTGCACTAACAACATGGCCGAATAAGAAGCGTGCATCATGGGTATCAAAGCTGCTATCGACTTAAGAATCAAATTCTTGCAAGTGTATGGAGACTCAGCCTTAGTGATCAGTCAGATTAAAGGCGATTGGGATACGAAGCATCCAAATCTCATTCCATATCGAGAGCATGTTCTAAATCTGATCCCTTACTTCGAAGAAATCACTTTCGATCACATTCCACGAGAAGAGAATCAGTTGGCAGACGCATTAGCTACTATGTCTTATATGTTCAAAGTCAGATGGGACAACAAAGCTCCCCAAATCATCATCGAAAAGTTTGACGAACCAGCATACTGTTGTGAACTTGATATATAAGAGAAACCTTGGTTCTATGAAGTGAAGAGGTATCTCGAGACTCAGGAATATCCCACAGGGGCATCTGTCAGTGACAAGAAATTCTTAAGAAGATTTGCATCCAAATTCTTTCTCAGTAATGACATCCTGTACAAGCGCAATCACGACTTATGCTTACTCCATTGCGTAGACCAGAAAACAACAGAATGAATCATGGAAGAATTACATGAAGGCGCATTTGGTACCCACTCCAGTGGACATACAATGGCTAAGAAGATTCTGAGAACAGGTTATTATTGGTCCACCATGGAAGCTGACTGTCATCGCTATGCTCGGTTTTGTCACAAATGCCAGATATATGCAGACAAAGTGCACGTACCTCAAGTACCGTTGAATGTTCTGACCGCTCCTTGGCCGTTCGCAATGTGGGGCATCGACATGATCGGAGAAATCAAACCTACCACTTCCAATGGGAACCGTTTCATCCTTGTTGCAATTGACTACTTTACCAAGTGGATAGAAGCAGCCTCGTTCGCATATGTTACCAAGAACGTTGTGGCTCGATTGATCAAGCATAATCTTATCTGTCGGTATGGCGTCCCCGAAAGGATTATCACAGACAATGGTACCAACCTCAATAACAAAATGATCATCGAACTTTGTACGCAGTTCAAAATCAAGCATCACAACTCTTCTCCATATCGGCCTAAAATGAACGGCGCAGTGGAATCTGCCAACAAAAATCTCAAGAAGATTATACAGAAGATGATAGTGACTTACAAGGATTGGCATGAAATGTTACCATTTTCTCTCCACGGTTACCGCACTACAATACGAACATCTACAGGAGCAACACCCTTTTCTCTGGTATACGGTATGGAAGCATTCCTACCAATCGAGGTTCAGATACCCTCAACCAGAGTCCTCCAGGACGCAAAGCTAGGTGAAGACGAATGGATCCAGACTCGCCTTGACCAGATCAACTTGATCGACGAAAAACAGCTCGCATCCATCTGCCACGGACAGATCTACCAGAAGCGAATGATCAGAGCATTTAACAAAAAAGTCAAACATCGAGTCTACCAAGTCGGTGATCTAGTAGTCAAGCGCATCATTCTTCCATAAGGTGACCCCAGGGGCAAATGGACTCCCATCTATGAGGGACCATTTGTAGTCAAGACAGTATTTTCCGTCGGAGCTATGATACTTAGCACCATGGATGGAGAAGATTTTCCACACCCTATGAACGCAGACATAGTCAAAAAATACTACGCATGAACGAGACCCGTTAGGACGACGGGCCTAGGCAAAAATAAGGGCATCCTGGCGGACCAAAAAGGTTCGGGCAAAAGCTAAGGATATATACAAAAAAATGTACACCCGGCAAGTCGAAAACCTGCAAAGGCGGCTTGGGCAAAAAGGGTATCCCGGTAGACTGAAAACCCGAAAGGGCGGTCTAGGCAAAAGTTAGGGGGATTTAAGCGTACGACTATGTCTCGTCCAGATCACCTATCTACAGATTACACTACTGTCAACATTCAAGGTTCAAATAGCGAAAATCAATTCACTCGCTTTCTATTGACAGCAAGGAGATAAGATAGTCGAAATATATGAGCAATAACATAGTTGAAACTCGACGAGATTATTTCCGCATAGCTTTTACTCTTATTCGTCTCTTGTATACAAACTGCTTGGCCATACGCCACTTTTCAAAATTAATACAAACTCTAGGAATTGAGATGACGACTAAAGTCACCAATGCATCCCCTGCAGAGTCACTTTCACAGGGTTACTTTCACAAGAGTACAATCCCCACAGAGCCATTGCTCTCCCTACAAAGACAAACCTTCTCCGACGAAGTACTAATCTTCTCCCAGCAAGTATTTCAATACTCCAGCTTCATCACGTTAGTCCCCGAGCGGTGATCTTGTCAGCTTCATCATAGTGATCCTAACAGTGTTCCAACACTTCAACTTCATCACGTTAGTCCCCAAGCAGTGATCCTAACAGTGTTCCAACACTTCAACTCTGTCACGTTAGTCGCCGAGCGGTGATCCTACCAAGCTTATCTACCTTCTCAAGTTATCACGTTACATTGGTCTCCAAGCAGTAATCGGTTATTCCATATCACGTCGTCCCCCAATATGGATTATACACAAAGATATTCATCCCCAGCGAAGTATCTCCCAATGATTATCATTCCCCAGCAGCAGCGATATCCAGACTTGAAACTTGGTCAGATAGGGCATCAGAGGAACCTACAATAAACTCCAGATTTAGCACCTCAAGTGGTCCTTCGAGCCTCGTCAGCTCTAACGCCCCTATCAGCTTTGCCACGTTACATCAGTCTCCGAGCAGTAACCGGGTATCCCCCAGCAAGATCTACGCACAAGATCCCCAGCCGAGTATCTCTTGATCGCTACTATTCTTCTAATAGCATTAATATCCAGACTCGAAACTTGGTCAGAGAGTGCATCGGAGGAATCAAAACATCTATTTTCCCCTCCGTAACACCCCATTTCTACCCAACGTTTATTATAAAATCAGAGTGCGGAAATTTTCAACAAATACGAGGCGCTACACTTATTCAACTTGAAAAAAAACAACATTAACATGTTTCGCTTCTTGGCGGATACGTAACACGTAAATGAATACGAATAAACTTCACCATAAATAAACTTTAACGATTCAACCTTAAATAAATAACCGTAAACGGAATTCTCAACATAATTAATCAAAACGACGTAGCATCTTTCAAAACAACGGAAAACGTAAATGCTAATTCAAACCAAAACTTTAATTCAACGGTATAATTGCAAGGAAAATCAGAAATAAGATAAGGCGTTCGTTCCCCCCCGAGTGCTACGTATCAGAGCGACGACACCAGCTACTAATCTTCTTACTCCTCATTACCTGCACGTTACCAATATAAAGGTAACGGCCAACAAAAGAAAAGGGTGAGATATCGAATAATATAAGCGAAGGTACGATAATTCATATGCACGAGTAAAGAAACATACATTTAATTACAACTTATTCCACGACATACGATATTCACACCAAACAACTTAATAATCAACAACAACGTAAAATGAGACTCAATGCAACTCAACAAATGCAAATGCATGTGGATCCATTTGGAGCAGAACTCCCAACTTAAAATATGCCAGGTTATCGAGGCATTTCAACAAGGCATAAGCCTTCAACTTACAACGTGGTGCCAATCCAGGCCAACTTAGTAATGCACATGAATATGTATGCTACAACGAATACAACATCAACACGACTTAACCAACCACAACTTGAAACATGCATAATTCTGCATCAACTTAAACAATCAACTTCAACTTCAATAATAATCAACAACGTCAACACAATGCAATTATAATTTAGTTTAATCAACTTTATTTTTAGTTTTCACCTCACATACAACATGTTCCGGCGGTATAGACAATCTAGCAAACAATTCGAATTTCAACGAAGTCTTACCGTTTTAATTAACTACCTGTATACTCGAACTATCCCGTAAAGTTTTGTTCTATTCTGACAAACTAAATTCTCCGCCTAATTCCACTGACAGTCTAATTTTCTGCATTAATTTCAGTTTTCTGCAACCTTCCTACTTAGTATTAATTATCCTATTAATTAGTTCTGATAGGTTATTAGTAATCTTGCATTATTAATAATCATGTTATTAATTTTCTTACACTGCTAATTACCCCTGCACTGTCAAACACACTCTGCTGATGTAATTCTTTCCACTGCTGCTAGTATTTTTTTCCTGCATTATATGAAGCATTCACTTAATATTTATTTGATACTACTTGTTACAATTTTATTCTTCCTGGCACTGTTCTCCTATTTTAATTCTCACTGCTATTGGAAGGTTCTCCTTCTGTCATTTTTATTAAAATATAAACTAGCCCTACTACTCCCCTATGTCATGCTCCTATCTCCTGTGACCTTTCCTCTCTCAATGCCATTAACCAACATTCCACGAAACACCCACAGGAGGCAAGGTTTTGGAGACGCCTTCCTTGGGCCCTGAGGCGCACGCCTCTCCTTTCCTAAGGGCATGGAGACGGCCGTCTCCCTCTCTATCTCTCTTAATGAGGCGGACGCCTCCCTCTCTCTCTTCCCAGGAGGACGGTCGCCTCCACCAATAAGTCCACACCGAAATAGAACACACACATGCCAAACAGTTACATCGATATCAGTTTTTCAACACACACATGCAAGAATTAATTTAACAATATATTCCTGCAACAATATTTTATCGATGAAATTGGATTTACAGTATCATTAAGCGGTCCTAAACTCCACATAAAAATTATCCTACGATCGATTATAAAACCCGAATCCCACCCCTTACCTGTGGATTGACGGAAATTCGAAACTCGATCGAAAACGGCAACTTATCGGACAGCGAAAGCCTTCCTAGCAACCTTGATTTCCAATGATCTTCCTTTCTCTCCTCCTAATTCTCACTGCTACGCGGCTGGGAAATTCTTTTCTTTGATAGGCAAGCAACACAACTACCCTTATTTTTCTAGGTTATTTAATATATATACTCCTTATTATTTGGTTTTCACTAAATCTTCTCTCTAAAATACTAATTTACCCTACTAACTAATATTTTATATTAATTCTAATAATCCTTCCTAATAAAATAATTCTAATATAATTTTATATTTCTCAATTAATTTCGACCCGATTATTAGTTTAGTAATTCTTCCGATGACTTTAACTTATACCCTATCTTTCTCGAATAAAATTCTCTACATTCTTAATTAATTTATTTTAATTAATAACGGGTGTTACAACTCTCCCCCACTTAGAACATTTTCGTCCTCGAAAATTACCTGATTCAAACAACTCAGGATAAGAGTCCCGCATCTTGCTTTCCAACTCCCACGTCATGTTTTCTCCAGTAGCTCCTAACCATACAACCTTTACCAATGCGATCTCCTTTCCACGTAACGTCTTTGTCTCGCGATCTGCGATTCGCACTGGCATTGTCTCCACAGTCAAATTATCCCGTACTTGTACATCATCCATACGAATCTCATGAGATGGATCAGGGATATACTTCCGGAGTTGCGACACGTGGAATACATCATGCAAATTCGACAGATTCGGCGGCAACGCCACCCTATAAGCAACCCTTCCAACTCTGGCCGATATCTGATATGGACCAATAAAACGAGGGGTAAGCTTCTTCGATTTCAATGCTCGTCCAACACCGGTTACTGGTGTAACTCTCAGAAAAACATGTTCACCTTCCTGAAATTCCAAACTTTTCCTCCGCTTGTCATGATAGCTCTTCTGTCTACTCTGGGAAGCTTTCATCTTTTCACGGATAAGTTTCACCTTCTCGGTGGTTTCTCGAACTAACTCAGGTCCAAGCACCACACTTTCTCCCGTCTCATGCCAACACAACGGGGTCCTGCACCTCCGACCATACAACGCTTCGAAAGGAGCCATTCCGATGCTAGAATGGTAACTATTATTATAAGTGAATTCTATCAATGGAAGGCAAGTGTCCCACGAACCTCTCTCTTCAAGAACACATGCCCGCAGTAAATCTTCCAATGACTGATTCGTCCTTTCCGTTTGACCATCAGTTTGAGGATGATACGCAGAACTCATCCTCAACTGAGAACCCAACGCATTCTGTAGACTCTGCCAAAATTCGGATGTGAACCTCGGATCTCTATCGGACACAATACTCAACGGAACACCATGTAACTTAACAATCACCCTGACATAAATCTCTGCCAATTTCGGTACAGGAAAACTGATGTCAATAGGTATAAAGTGAGCCGACTTAGTAAGCCTATCAACAATCACCCAAATGGAATTATGTCCTCGTACGGTATTTGGTAATCCCGTTATAAAGTCCATCGAAATACTATCCCATTTCCACTCTGGAATCTCCAACGATTGCAACAACCCCGCAGGCTTCTAATGCTCAACCTTCGACTTCTGACAAGTCAAACATGCATACACAAATTGCGCCACATCACGTTTCATTCCGGGCCACCAAAATAATTTCTTCAAATCTTGGTACATTTTAGTAGCTCCCGGATGAATGCTCAACGCACTTTTATGCCCCTCTTCCAGAATTAATCTTTTCAACTCTACATCATCGGGAATGCAAATTCGATCACGGAATCTCAACACACCCTGTATATCCATATTAAACTCACTAGGTTCTGACTGATCAATTCTCACCATCGAATCTACTAATTTCGCATCCAACTTCTGTGCTTCTTTGATCATATTCAAGAATTCGTTATTAATCTTCAACATTCCCAGCTTAACACTCCGCGGTGTTGTCTCACAAACAAGACTCATATCTCTAAACTGCTCAATTAATTCCAACTCTTTAACCATCATTGCTGACATGTGTAAAGTCTTTCGACTCAACGCATCAGCCACCACATTAGCCTTACCCGGATGGTAATTCAAACCGAAATCATAATCCTTCAACAATTCCAACCACCTTCGCTGCCTCATATTCAATTCCTTCTGATCAAACAAATACTTCAAACTTTTATGGTCGCTAAACACTTCAAATCTAGAGCCATACAAATAATGTCTCCAAAATTTCAATACGAAAACAATTGCAGCAAGTTCTAAATCATGCGTAGGATAATTCTTCTCATGAATTCTCAACTGCCTTGATGCATATGCAACAACCTTCCCATCTTGCATCAATACTCCACCCAATCCCATCTTAGAGGCATCACAATACACCACGAAAGGTTCTTCAGGTTTTGGTAACGTCAAAACTGGGGCCGACGTTAGCCTCTTCTTCAACTCGGTAAAACTCCCCTCACATTCTACATCCCACACAAAAGCTTTACCTTTACAGGTTAACTTCGTTAGCGGAAGTGCCAACTTGGAAAATCCTTCGATAAACCTCCTGTAATAACCAGCCAAACCCAAAAAGCTTCTAATCTCAGTTGCTGACTTCGGGGTTTCCCATTGCAGCACAGCATCTACTTTAGACGGATCTACAGCAATGCCTTTACTTGAAATGACATGGCCGAGAAAACTAACTTCCTTCAACCAAAACTCACATTTGGACAGTTTAGCATACAACTTCCTTTCTTTCAAAACCTGCAACACTGTCCTCAAATGCTCCGCATGCTCTTCATCTGACTTAGAATAAATCAAAATATCGTCAATAAACACTACCACAAACCAATCCAAATAATCATGAAAGATACGATTCATATACTCCATAAATACTCCCGGCGCATTGGTAACACCGAAAGGCATCACAGAATATTCGTAGTGTCCATAACGTGTTCTGAAAGCCGTCTTCTGAATATCCTCATCTTTCACCTTAATCTGATGATATCCTGATCGTAAATCAATCTTGCTAAACACACTTGCACCCACTAATTGATCCATCAAGTCATCAATCCTTGGAAGCGGATACTTGTTTCTAATCGTTACTTTATTCAATTGTCTGTAATCCACACAAAGTCTCATACTTCCATCTTTCTTCTTTACTAACAACACTGGAGCTCCCCACGGCGATACGCTTGGTCTGACAAACTTCTTCTCCAGCAGATCTTCCAACTGCTTCTTTAATTCTGTCAACTCAGACGGAGACATCCTGTATGGTGCCATAGAAACAGGTTTGGTACCAGGTACCAGATCAATACCAAATTCAACTTCGCGTTCCGGCGGTGCATCAGGAATTTCATCAGGGAAAACTTCCGGAAATTCACGTACTACCTGCAACTCGTCAATTATAGCTTGGTTCTCTATTGACATTGTTGCCATCAATGAAAACATCTCAGCTTCTTCCTTCAACAACTGTCGCATTTGTTTAGACGACATCAAAACAGCTTCTTCTTCCTCAATAGTGGAAAATCTCACAGACTTATTATAACAATTAATATGAACGTAGTTATGCTCTAACCAGTTCATACCCAATATTACATCCAACCCACTTAACGGCAAACAAATTAAATCAACATAAAATTCCCTATCAAAGATCGACAGAGGGCACTTCAAACACACAAGAGAAGTAGTCACCGATCCCTTGGCTGGGACCTCAACTACCATTGTACCATTCATAGAAGATAATGTAAGACCCAATCTTTTAACACAATCAGTAGCAATAAAGCAATGAGTGGCACCAGTATCAATAATAGTAATTAAAGGAGTACTATTTATGAAACATGTACCTCTGATAAGTTTGTCTTCATTGCCCGACGAATCACCCGCCAACGCAAACACCCTTCCACTAGATTGTGCCTTCTTCGGTTTCTTGCACTGACTCCCAACATGTCCTTCTTCACCATAATTGAAACATACCATCTCTTTATGCTTACAATCAGATATTGCATGCCCAGTCTGTCCACAACGGAAACACCTCTTCACCTCAGTAGTACATGCATTGCTCTTGTGACCAGCTTGCCCACACTTGTAACAAACAATACCAGCAGGAGCACCACCTCCCCCACTAGTTCTCTGACCTGGAGCAGCTCTCTGTTTACCTCTACCAGCTGGAGCATCATACGGTTTACCACGGTTCTACTGACCCTTTCCTCTTCTATCACTGACAATCTTGTAATGAGCATTATTATCTTCCTCAAAAATACGACAGCTATCCACCAAATCAGCAAAAACACGGATCTTCTGATACCCAATTGCCTTCTTGATCTCAGAACGCAAACCACTTTCAAACTTAATACACTTTGAGAATTCAGCGGTCTCATCATTGTAATGCGGATTAAACTTGGCCAACTCCACAAACTTCGCAGCATACTCAGTAACGGTCATATTACCCTGCTTCAGCGAGAGGAATTCAATTTCTTTCTTACCTCGGACATCTTCAGGATAATATTTCCTCAGAAATTCCCTACGGAATACAGCCCAAGTGACCTCTTCGCCTGCAGCTTCCAACCTTGCAAGCGTATCCAACCACCAATCATCAGCCTCACTAGCCAACATGTGAGTTCCATACCGAACCTTCTGCGTAGTTGTACAATTCATCACGCGAAAGATTCGCTCAATCTCCTTCAACCACTCCAGAGCACCATCAGGATCATGTTTGCCCTTGAACACCGGTGGATTCTCCCTCTGGAAAGTTGCCAAACTTCGGGATCCAGCATCCCCACCAGCATTAGGTTGATTCTCCAAAGCATGAGCCATTGCTTCCAAAGCAGCAGCAATAGCAGCATCATTTCTTCCAGCCATTCAACTAAGCACTGCAACAGTAATCAATAGTTAGATAAAGTAATTAACAATACTCGATTGTTAACGACACAACAACCTGGTCGGACGGACCGACCTGCTCTGATACCACTAATGTAACACCCCATTTCTACCCAACGTTTATTATAAAATCAGAGTGCGGAAATTTTCAACAAATACGAGGCGCTACACTTATTCAACTTGGAAAAAAACAACATTAACATGTTTCGCTTCTTGGCGGATACGTAACACGTAAATGAATACGAATAAACTTCACCATAAATAAACTTTAACGATTCAACCTTAAATAAATAACCGTAAACGGAATTCTCAACATAATTAATCAAAACGACGTAGCATCTTTCAAAACAACGGAAAACGTAAATGCTAATTCAAACCAAAACTTTAATTCAACGGTATAATTGCAAGGAAAATCAGAAATAAGATAAGGCGTTCGTTCCCCCCCGAGTGCTACGTATCAGAGCGACGACACCAGCTACTAATCTTCTTACTCCTCATTACCTGCACGTTACCAATATAAAGGTAACGGCCAACAAAAGAAAAGGGTGAGATATCGAATAATATAAGCGAAGGTACGATAATTCATATGCACGAGTAAAGAAACATACATTTAATTACAACTTATTCCACGACATACGATATTCACACCAAACAACTTAATAATCAACAACAACGTAAAATGAGACTCAATGCAACTCAACAAATGCAAATGCATGTGGATCCATTTGGAGCAGAACTCCCAACTTAAAATATGCCAGGTTATCGAGGCATTTCAACAAGGCATAAGCCTTCAACTTACAACGTGGTGCCAATCCAGGCCAACTTAGTAATGCACATGAATATGTATGCTACAACGAATACAACATCAACACGACTTAACCAACCACAACTTGAAACATGCATAATTCTGCATCAACTTAAACAATCAACTTCAACTTCAATAATAATCAACAACGTCAACACAATGCAATTATAATTTAGTTTAATCAACTTTATTTTTAGTTTTCACCTCACATACAACATGTTCCGGCGGTATAGACAATCTAGCAAACAATTCGAATTTCAACGAAGTCTTACCGTTTTAATTAACTACCTGTATACTCGAACTATCCCGTAAAGTTTTGTTCTATTCTGACAAACTAAATTCTCCGCCTAATTCCACTGACAGTCTAATTTTCTGCATTAATTTCAGTTTTCTGCAACCTTCCTACTTAGTATTAATTATCCTATTAATTAATTCTGATAGGTTATTAGTAATCTTGCATTATTAATAATCATGTTATTAATTTTCTTACACTGCTAATTACCCCTGCACTGTCAAACACACTCTGCTGATGTAATTCTTTCCACTGATGCTAGTATTTTTTTCCTGCATTATATGAAGCATTCACTTAATATTTATTTGATACTACTTGTTACAATTTTATTCTTCCTGGCACTGTTCTCCTGTTTTAATTCTCACTGCTATTGGAAGGTTCTCCTTCTGTCATTTTTATTAAAATATAAACTAGCCCTACTACTCCCCTATGTCATGCTCCTATCTCCTGTGACCTTTCCTCTCTCAATGCCATTAACCAACATTCCACGAAACACCCACAGGAGGCAAGGTTTTGGAGACGCCTTCCTTGGGCCCTGAGGCGCACGCCTCTCCTTTCCTAAGGGCATGGAGACGGCCGTCTCCCTCTCTATCTCTCTTAATGAGGCGGACGCCTCCCTCTCTCTCTGCCCAGGAGGACGGTCGCCTCCACCAATAAGTCCACACCGAAATAGAACACACACATGCCAAACAGTTACATCGATATCAGTTTTTCAACACACACATGCAAGAATTAATTTAACAATATATTCCTGCAACAATATTTTATCGATGAAATTGGATTTACAGTATCATTAAGCGGTCCTAAACTCCACATAAAAATTATCCTACGATCGATTATAAAACCCGAATCCCACCCCTTACCTGTGGATTGACGGAAATTCGAAACTCGATCGAAAACGGCAACTTATCGGACAGCGAAAGCCTTCCTAGCAACCTTGATTTCCAATGATCTTCCTTTCTCTCCTCCTAATTCTCACTGCTACGCGGCTGGGAAATTCTTTTCTTTGATAGGCAAGCAACACAACTACCCTTATTTTTCTAGGTTATTTAATATATATACTCCTTATTATTTGGTTTTCACTAAATCTTCTCTCTAAAATACTAATTTACCCTACTAACTAATATTTTATATTAATTCTAATAATCCTTCCTAATAAAATAATTCTAATATAATTTTATATTTCTCAATTAATTTCGACCCGATTATTAGTTTAGTAATTCTTCCGATGACTTTAACTTATACCCTATCTTTCTCGAATAAAATTCTCTACATTCTTAATTAATTTATTTTAATTAATAACGGGTGTTACAACTCTCCCCCACTTAGAACATTTTCGTCCTCGAAAATTACCTGATTCAAACAACTCAGGATAAGAGTCCCGCATCTTGCTTTCCAACTCCCACGTCATGTTTTCTCCAGTAGCTCCTAACCATACAACCTTTACCAATGCGATCTCCTTTCCACGTAACGTCTTTGTCTCGCGATCTGCGATTCGCACTGGCATTGTCTCCACAGTCAAATTATCCCGTACTTGTACATCATCCATACGAATCTCATGAGATGGATCAGGGATATACTTCCGGAGTTGCGACACGTGGAATACATCATGCAAATTCGACAGATTCGGCGGCAACGCCACCCTATAAGCAACCCTTCCAACTCTGGCCGATATCTGATATGGACCAATAAAACGAGGGGTAAGCTTCTTCGATTTCAATGCTCGTCCAACACCGGTTACTGGTGTAACTCTCAGAAAAACATGTTCACCTTCCTGAAATTCCAAACTTTTCCTCCGCTTGTCATGATAGCTCTTCTGTCTACTCTGGGAAGCTTTCATCTTTTCACGGATAAGTTTCACCTTCTCGGTGGTTTCTCGAACTAACTCAGGTCCAAGCACCACACTTTCTCCCGTCTCATGCCAACACAACGGGGTCCTGCACCTCCGACCATACAACGCTTCGAAAGGAGCCATTCCGATGCTAGAATGGTAACTATTATTATAAGTGAATTCTATCAATGGAAGGCAAGTGTCCCACGAACCTCTCTCTTCAAGAACACATGCCCGCAGTAAATCTTCCAATGACTGATTCGTCCTTTCCGTTTGACCATCAGTTTGAGGATGATACGCAGAACTCATCCTCAACTGAGAACCCAACGCATTCTGTAGACTCTGCCAAAATTCGGATGTGAACCTCGGATCTCTATCGGACACAATACTCAACGGAACACCATGTAACTTAACAATCACCCTGACATAAATCTCTGCCAATTTCGGTACAGGAAAACTGATGTCAATAGGTATAAAGTGAGCCGACTTAGTAAGCCTATCAACAATCACCCAAATGGAATTATGTCCTCGTACGGTATTTGGTAATCCCGTTATAAAGTCCATCGAAATACTATCCCATTTCCACTCTGGAATCTCCAACGATTGCAACAACCCCGCAGGCTTCTAATGCTCAACCTTCGACTTCTGACAAGTCAAACATGCATACACAAATTGCGCCACATCACGTTTCATTCCGGGCCACCAAAATAATTTCTTCAAATCTTGGTACATTTTAGTAGCTCCCGGATGAATGCTCAACGCACTTTTATGCCCCTCTTCCAGAATTAATCTTTTCAACTCTACATCATCGGGAATGCAAATTCGATCACGGAATCTCAACACACCCTGTATATCCATATTAAACTCACTAGGTTCTGACTGATCAATTCTCACCATCGAATCTACTAATTTCGCATCCAACTTCTGTGCTTCTTTGATCATATTCAAGAATTCGTTATTAATCTTCAACATTCCCAGCTTAACACTCCGCGGTGTTGTCTCACAAACAAGACTCATATCTCTAAACTGCTCAATTAATTCCAACTCTTTAACCATCATTGCTGACATGTGTAAAGTCTTTCGACTCAACGCATCAGCCACCACATTAGCCTTACCCGGATGGTAATTCAAACCGAAATCATAATCCTTCAACAATTCCAACCACCTTCGCTGCCTCATATTCAATTCCTTCTGATCAAACAAATACTTCAAACTTTTATGGTCGCTAAACACTTCAAATCTAGAGCCATACAAATAATGTCTCCAAAATTTCAATACGAAAACAATTGCAGCAAGTTCTAAATCATGCGTAGGATAATTCTTCTCATGAATTCTCAACTGCCTTGATGCATATGCAACAACCTTCCCATCTTGCATCAATACTCCACCCAATCCCATCTTAGAGGCATCACAATACACCACGAAAGGTTCTTCAGGTTTTGGTAACGTCAAAACTGGGGCCGACGTTAGCCTCTTCTTCAACTCGGTAAAACTCCCCTCACATTCTACATCCCACACAAAAGCTTTACCTTTACAGGTTAACTTCGTTAGCGGAAGTGCCAACTTGGAAAATCCTTCGATAAACCTCCTGTAATAACCAGCCAAACCCAAAAAGCTTCTAATCTCAGTTGCTGACTTCGGGGTTTCCCATTGCAGCACAGCATCTACTTTAGACGGATCTACAGCAATGCCTTTACTTGAAATGACATGGCCGAGAAAACTAACTTCCTTCAACCAAAACTCACATTTGGACAGTTTAGCATACAACTTCCTTTCTTTCAAAACCTGCAACACTGTCCTCAAATGCTCCGCATGCTCTTCATCTGACTTAGAATAAATCAAAATATCGTCAATAAACACTACCACAAACCAATCCAAATAATCATGAAAGATACGATTCATATACTCCATAAATACTCCCGGCGCATTGGTAACACCGAAAGGCATCACAGAATATTCGTAGTGTCCATAACGTGTTCTGAAAGCCGTCTTCTGAATATCCTCATCTTTCACCTTAATCTGATGATATCCTGATCGTAAATCAATCTTGCTAAACACACTTGCACCCACTAATTGATCCATCAAGTCATCAATCCTTGGAAGCGGATACTTGTTTCTAATCGTTACTTTATTCAATTGTCTGTAATCCACACAAAGTCTCATACTTCCATCTTTCTTCTTTACTAACAACACTGGAGCTCCCCACGGCGATACGCTTGGTCTGACAAACTTCTTCTCCAGCAGATCTTCCAACTGCTTCTTTAATTCTGTCAACTCAGACGGAGACATCCTGTATGGTGCCATAGAAACAGGTTTGGTACCAGGTACCAGATCAATACCAAATTCAACTTCGCGTTCCGGCGGTGCATCAGGAATTTCATCAGGGAAAACTTCCGGAAATTCACGTACTACCTGCAACTCGTCAATTATAGCTTGGTTCTCTATTGACATTGTTGCCATCAATGAAAACATCTCAGCTTCTTCCTTCAACAACTGTCGCATTTGTTTAGACGACATCAAAACAGCTTCTTCTTCCTCAATAGTGGAAAATCTCACAGACTTATTATAACAATTAATATGAACGTAGTTATGCTCTAACCAGTTCATACCCAATATTACATCCAACCCACTTAACGGCAAACAAATTAAATCAACATAAAATTCCCTATCAAAGATCGACAGAGGGCACTTCAAACACACAAGAGAAGTAGTCACCGATCCCTTGGCTGGGACCTCAACTACCATTGTACCATTCATAGAAGATAATGTAAGACCCAATCTTTTAACACAATCAGTAGCAATAAAGCAATGAGTGGCACCAGTATCAATAATAGTAATTAAAGGAGTACTATTTATGAAACATGTACCTCTGATAAGTTTGTCTTCATTGCCCGACGAATCACCCGCCAACGCAAACACCCTTCCACTAGATTGTGCCTTCTTCGGTTTCTTGCACTGACTCCCAACATGTCCTTCTTCACCATAATTGAAACATACCATCTCTTTATGCTTACAATCAGATATTGCATGCCCAGTCTGTCCACAACGGAAACACCTCTTCACCTCAGTAGTACATGCATTGCTCTTGTGACCAGCTTGCCCACACTTGTAACAAACAATACCAGCAGGAGCACCACCTCCCCCACTAGTTCTCTGACCTGGAGCAGCTCTCTGTTTACCTCTACCAGCTGGAGCATCATACGGTTTACCACGGTTCTACTGACCCTTTCCTCTTCTATCACTGACAATCTTGTAATGAGCATTATTATCTTCCTCAAAAATACGACAGCTATCCACCAAATCAGCAAAAACACGGATCTTCTGATACCCAATTGCCTTCTTGATCTCAGAACGCAAACCACTTTCAAACTTAATACACTTTGAGAATTCAGCGGTCTCATCATTGTAATGCGGATTAAACTTGGCCAACTCCACAAACTTCGCAGCATACTCAGTAACGGTCATATTACCCTGCTTCAGCGAGAGGAATTCAATTTCTTTCTTACCTCGGACATCTTCAGGATAATATTTCCTCAGAAATTCCCTACGGAATACAGCCCAAGTGACCTCTTCGCCTGCAGCTTCCAACCTTGCAAGCGTATCCAACCACCAATCATCAGCCTCACTAGCCAACATGTGAGTTCCATACCGAACCTTCTGCGTAGTTGTACAATTCATCACGCGAAAGATTCGCTCAATCTCCTTCAACCACTCCAGAGCACCATCAGGATCATGTTTGCCCTTGAACACCGGTGGATTCTCCCTCTGGAAAGTTGCCAAACTTCGGGATCCAGCATCCCCACCAGCATTAGGTTGATTCTCCAAAGCATGAGCCATTGCTTCCAAAGCAGCAGCAATAGCAGCATCATTTCTTCCAGCCATTCAACTAAGCACTGCAACAGTAATCAATAGTTAGATAAAGTAATTAACAATACTCGATTGTTAACGACACAACAACCTGGTCGGACGGACCGACCTGCTCTGATACCACTAATGTAACACCCCATTTCTACCCAACGTTTATTATAAAATCAGAGTGCGGAAATTTTCAACAAATACGAGGCGCTACACTTATTCAACTTGAAAAAAAACAACATTAACATGTTTCGCTTCTTGGCGGATACGTAACACGTAAATGAATACGAATAAACTTCACCATAAATAAACTTTAACGATTCAACCTTAAATAAATAACCGTAAACGGAATTCTCAACATAATTAATCAAAACGACGTAGCATCTTTCAAAACAACGGAAAACGTAAATGCTAATTCAAACCAAAACTTTAATTCAACGGTATAATTGCAAGGAAAATCAGAAATAAGATAAGGCGTTCGTTCCCCCCCGAGTGCTACGTATCAGAGCGACGACACCAGCTACTAATCTTCTTACTCCTCATTACCTGCACGTTACCAATATAAAGGTAACGGCCAACAAAAGAAAAGGGTGAGATATCGAATAATATAAGCGAAGGTACGATAATTCATATGCACGAGTAAAGAAACATACATTTAATTACAACTTATTCCACGACATACGATATTCACACCAAACAACTTAATAATCAACAACAACGTAAAATGAGACTCAATGCAACTCAACAAATGCAAATGCATGTGGATCCATTTGGAGCAGAACTCCCAACTTAAAATATGCCAGGTTATCGAGGCATTTCAACAAGGCATAAGCCTTCAACTTACAACGTGGTGCCAATCCAGGCCAACTTAGTAATGCACATGAATATGTATGCTACAACGAATACAACATCAACACGACTTAACCAACCACAACTTGAAACATGCATAATTCTGCATCAACTTAAACAATCAACTTCAACTTCAATAATAATCAACAACGTCAACACAATGCAATTATAATTTAGTTTAATCAACTTTATTTTTAGTTTTCACCTCACATACAACATGTTCCGGCGGTATAGACAATCTAGCCAACAATTCGAATTTCAACGAAGTCTTACCGTTTTAATTAACTACCTGTATACTCGAACTATCCCGTAAAGTTTTGTTCTATTCTGACAAACTAAATTCTCCGCCTAATTCCACTGACAGTCTAATTTTCTGCATTAATTTCAGTTTTCTGCAACCTTCCTACTTAGTATTAATTATCCTATTAATTAATTCTGATAGGTTATTAGTAATCTTGCATTATTAATAATCATGTTATTAATTTTCTTACACTGCTAATTACCCCTGCACTGTCAAACACACTCTGCTGATGTAATTCTTTCCACTGCTGCTAGTATTTTTTTCCTGCATTATATGAAGCATTCACTTAATATTTATTTGATACTACTTGTTACAATTTTATTCTTCCTGGCACTGTTCTCCTGTTTTAATTCTCACTGCTATTGGAAGGTTCTCCTTCTGTCATTTTTATTAAAATATAAACTAGCCCTACTACTCCCCTATGTCATGCTCCTATCTCCTGTGACCTTTCCTCTCTCAATGCCATTAACCAACATTCCACGAAACACCCACAGGAGGCAAGGTTTTGGAGACGCCTTCCTTGGGCCCTGAGGCGCACGCCTCTCCTTTCCTAAGGGCATGGAGACGGCCGTCTCCCTCTCTATCTCTCTTAATGAGGCGGACGCCTCCCTCTCTCTCTGCCCAGGAGGACGGTCGCCTCCACCAATAAGTCCACACCGAAATAGAACACACACATGCCAAACAGTTACATCGATATCAGTTTTTCAACACACACATGCAAGAATTAATTTAACAATATATTCCTGCAACAATATTTTATCGATGAAATTGGATTTACAGTATCATTAAGCGGTCCTAAACTCCACATAAAAATTATCCTACGATCGATTATAAAACCCGAATCCCACCCCTTACCTGTGGATTGACGGAAATTCGAAACTCGATCGAAAACGGCAACTTATCGGACAGCGAAAGCCTTCCTAGCAACCTTGATTTCCAATGATCTTCCTTTCTCTCCTCCTAATTCTCACTGCTACGCGGCTGGGAAATTCTTTTCTTTGATAGGCAAGCAACACAACTACCCTTATTTTTCTAGGTTATTTAATATATATACTCCTTATTATTTGGTTTTCACTAAATCTTCTCTCTAAAATACTAATTTACCCTACTAACTAATATTTTATATTAATTCTAATAATCCTTCCTAATAAAATAATTCTAATATAATTTTATATTTCTCAATTAATTTCGACCCGATTATTAGTTTAGTAATTCTTCCGATGACTTTAACTTATACCCTATCTTTCTCGAATAAAATTCTCTACATTCTTAATTAATTTATTTTAATTAATAACGGGTGTTACAGAGTCAGGGTTTGCTACAACCCTATCCCCAAGCGAGCATCGTAAATCTCCAGCAAGACGTTCCCATCTTCTTCAACATGGATATGTTTTGAAATACATCTACATTCATACATCTATCTGCATCATAGTAATATTGCCATACATTTGCATGCATCATAATCTGCATAAGACTAACCATATCTTGTCAAAAGTTTATCTCCTCAAACAGGTAAAAGCTATTTTCCAAACGGTAGGTCAAAGATTAATACCCGAAACAAGACGGGTGAACTATCTGAACAACCATGAAAGATATTTTCCAAAAGGAAGGTCAAATATTAATACCCGAAACAAGACGGGAGACCTATCTGAACGACCATGAAAATCACTTCCAGACAACTGGTCAAAGATTAATACCCGAAACAAGATGGGAAACCTATCTAAAAGACCATACAAATTGTCTTCCGGCAACAGATATTGGATTAACACCCGAAGCAAGACGGGAAAGCTATCCACATCCTGCCAAATATCCACCTCGAGAATAGCCAAGACGAAGGTTTATTCTGACTCTCTCTTATTATCAATCTCCCTGGATGGCATCTTTAAGCCCATCTCCGACTACTTGTCGACATCTCCCCACCTTCAGAATGCTGCATATTTGGTTAAAAATCAATACATACCAATAACCTCATTCAAAGACGAGCGTGAAGTCTAACGTATGACTCAACATCATCCGCCCCGGATGGCATCTTTAAGCCCATCTTCGTCTCCTCTTCTACTCGAAAGACACCTATAGAGTCTAGCGTACGACTCAGTTTCCCCCGATGGCATCTTAAGCCCATCTCCGATGTTTCTCCTATTCAAAAGAAGACTACAGAGTCTAGCTTACGACTCACTCTCCAACAACAAATTCTCCAAATGGTATCTATAAGCCCATTCCAGCGCGTCATCAGCTGACGATCCTATTTCATACAACAGCAAGTGCAAATTTTCAGGTGTACTCGAGTGTTCAACCATCTTCTACTTTCAGGTCACGAATGGCAAGCAAGCATGCCAATCTAACCCTTCCAGTACAAGAAGATTGAACAGGGGCAACTGTTATACCCCAAAATTTTCCCTCCCACTTCTCAAGACAATTCACATATCCATACTCAAGGATTTCACAAGGGTTGACTAGACAAACCCTCTACTAAGCAATCAACCCAAGCTAGGGTTTTGCCATTCTCAAGTCAAGATGGACTTCCAATGATTCAAATGGTCATAATGCCTCATCATATACTTCAAAGAATCCCCATGTCAAATTTCAAGCCTTACAAGTCAAGTTTGCTCAGGCAATTGCTTAGATGGTTGAAAATCAGGTATATTGGACAAAAAGTCAATTGTGGTCAACATGCAGACAAACTTCATAATTTTTGGTCAACACCAATATTTTAAAGTAATATTCATCATTTGATCAAGGGTTGATCATGATTCCTCAGGAAAAGTCAAGATTTGTTCAAAAGTCAAAGTTGCTAAATTAGGGTTTTTAGACAAAAGTCAACAAAACTTTGACCAGGCATAACTTTTACATACTTTATCAGAAATTTTTCCACCACAGCTCATTTTGAATAGAATTCAATTCTCTACAACTTCATGTCTCACAAGCTTGGGAAGAAAATGCTTCATTTAGAAGTTATGATCAAAATATTACAGGTCCTTTTAAAAGTCAACAAAAAGTCAACTTTTTGTAATGAAGTGTTCATGAGCATGGAAACTTCAATGAAGATGAAACCAAAAGGGCTGTTTATAAGACATCTTGAGCTTTCTAAAAAGTCCAAGGACACCCAAAAATGTTATAAATTGAGCAAGATACACATTGTGCAAGTTGAGCATTTTTGAGGAGGTGCACAAAGAGAAATACTTGAGAAAATAAATTTTTTTCCAAATGGGTCTAAATTTTCTTGATTCAAACATGTTTCTTATCTAAATTGGAACCTCCAAGCCCAAAGCCATGTTTTTATCTTTTATTTTTTATTTATTTTGGATTTTTAATCATTTAAAACCAATTTAATTAAAATAAAAGATATAAAATCAAATATTAAGTGCAAGATGGATTTTCTCTCATCCTTGAGGTCCAAGCAAGCCATTTAATATGATTATTTCGAAATAATTGAGATTGGCAAGATGATTTGATTGAAATTGGCTCAAAAAGGAAATATTTGGTTTGATTCCAAATCAAATAATTTTCCATTGATTGGCATGATATTTTTTGACAATTCTTGACCTAATTCATTACAATATAAATACACAATGATCCAACATGACAAGAGGACGAAATTCTGACCTAAAAGAACCCTAACAAGCTTTAAAAAAACTGTGACTTGCAAGCAACTAACAGCCACAATTTTTCTTCAATTCAATCCATTCAAAGCATTGCAATTGATTGCTGGAAGTCCCCTGAGTCGATCCAGATACTCACAAGCAAGAAAAACCCCCAGAATCACAAGAACACGATCACGGTTTGCATACTTTGAACTCAAAATCGTTTTCATACTTTTATGCATAATCAATTGAATTTAACCATGTATTTGTGTTTGTGATGAAGTTTCGAAGCTTTCTGCATACTTTAATCTGAGTTTGAGTGCAGGAATAGGAATCTACCATGGCTAGGGTTCGTAGCTCAGAATTAGGGCTTTCCGTTTAAGACGAAATTATCCAAAACTAGAGCCACCATCATACTCAGAAGAGGATTTCCAATCGATTGATGTCCTCAAAATTAATTTATTTTGTGTATTATGAATGGTTTGATTTTGCAGGGATGTAGCTACGGAAAACAATCCCTGGGTAAAGGCTTTAGCTACGGACGAAAACTGTAGGTAAAAGCCTGTGAAAAAAATTCAAACGAGGAAGAAGATGAAGGCCTTGGCGCGGTTTTTGTTTTAATTTGATTTTCAGAATTTATTTTCCCTTATAATGTTATTATTCCATATTGCTAACAGCGAATCCACCTAGCTCAGATGGCAAGGCAGCGTGCGCGTGAGAAGAAGGTCTCTGGTTTGAACCCTGGCTGCCACAAATATTTTTTAACACTTGATTTCACTAACCTTTTTCCATTATTTTTCCATATTTTCTTTTCTAATTTAATTTCTTTTCAAACAATTTTCTAACACATTAAAAAATCAAAAAAATTATTTCTTTTTGCATTTAGGTTAGAAAAATGCTTATTTAATTTTTCACATAAAAAAAAATTATATTTTGCATGCATATTTTAATTAATTGTTAATTAACCGAAAAATTAACTTTTAATTGTTTTTCCATACTAAAATCAATCAATAAAATTCCCAAAAAATTATTTTCTCATCTAATTAGGTTGTTAACCCTTAAAACTTTTTGTTAACCTAAAAATCTTTTTACTAACATTATTTTCTCTTATTTGCAATTCGATTCTTTTTCCGATTATTGTATCTGCTTCTAGGTTGTAATAGTTAGGATTACTTTCTCGCATTTTCTTTTTTTCCAATATTATGTAACTGCTCATCGGATGTAATAGTTTAATTAGGTTTTACTTTCCGCACTCCTCAATTATGTATCTGCCCCAAAGCCATGTAATAGCGTAGGATTTACTTTCCGCACTTTACAAGATTAGCGTTTGTTTATCAAATTTAAAACACAATTATACATTATGTGTTTGAAATTATATAAATTTGACCTATTTAGAGTCTGATTTTCTGCAACTTAATTAACTCTAGACTCATTCATAACATAATTTTCATTCATATTTAAACATTACTGTTATAGTGTGCATAAATGCTCGGAGAATGTGAGTTAAATCTAATATGATTTGTAAGGTTTTGTTTTACATAGTAAATTTGGTTATTGTTTTAAAAATAATATTAGTATATTTGAGACAAAAAAAATTAGAGTTTATGATTTGATAAAATAAATCTTGATTTAATAATATATTTAGAGATATGACTATATTTAAATATTCAATTCAAATTTAATATAATTAATTTGGATTTGAATTAAATAGGCTTACATAACAAAGTTATTAAAGAAAAAAGCGATGTTCTATTATAAATAAATAAAATGTTAAGAAAAATAATCATTTGAATTATACATATAGAAAAGAGAAGAAAGTATCTTAGTGAGAATTAAAAAACAAATAACTTTATGCCAATCGGTGAAAAAAAAATTAAATTAACAAGATCTTTAGACATTAATTAATATGTGATAAAAATATAAGATTCATTAAGATTTAATAAAATAAAATCTAATCTAATCTTGCACAAGAAATAAAAAGGGAAAGATTTAACCGGCAAGAGAATAGATTAACTAGCCGTTAACCTTAATTGGCTATAAATGTAACCTAGTTGTAGTTAACACTTTCAGCATAGCAAACACTTTCTTTCTATTTCAGAGCCAAACTCTCTTGCTTTCTTCTTATTGCGCGCCGTTTCCTTTGATTTTGATCCATGGCTACCTCATTTCATTCATTCATGGATACCTCATTATCCCATTTATCTTCATTGTCATCCTGTGTTTCTTCTTGTGTTACCTATGATGTCTGTACCCATCTTGCCCTAGGTTCTTGTTCCTGCTCCACACAACAAATCAGCAATAAGCGGAAACGTGGGCACCAAGAAACCAAAAAGAACAACAACATCAACAATGTTTCTTCACCCATGTTGGATATGTCCTCATATCCCAAAACAACTGTTTGTCTCCATCTATCTCTTAGGGTTTGTACTTGTCTCGATGAAACACAAACTGTCAAGAAACAAAAACGCGTCCACCAAGAAACCATTCTTTCAACAACCAACAACACGCGCAAGGCCCTAGCTGTTGGTGAACCATGGACGATCAAGAAGGTGCTGACAAAGAGTGATCTTGATGATAATTGTAGACTTTTGTTGAGTAAAGATTTGGCTAAGAAATGGGTGGTTCCTGTGGTGGATAAAGCTAAAGCCGAGAATGACGGAGTCGAAGTTGAAGTGTTTGATGTTGATACTGGCTTTCCTCTTTCTCTTACTTTCAAGATACGACCTTCCAATGACAGTCATGTCTTCAACAACACATGGATCTCAGATTTTGTAGATAGAAGAAGCTTAAAGAAAGGAGATGAGATCGGACTGAAATGGAATGAAGAGAAGAAAAGATTTGATTTTTCTGTTCTTCATCGATCTTATTGATATTACTTTATAATTCTTTAAGTTTTATAGATTCTGATTATTTGTAAAGATGGAGATTTTGATCAATCAGAATGACACAATGTTTACAATTCATTTAATGATAAATCGGTATGGCTTCCTTTTCTTTGCTTTGCTATCTCTAAGTCTTTGCAATTTCTGTCTTGTTTTTTTTTTTGTTAGAACAGTTGAACTTGTTAATTCTTTTATGAAATTGATGGTTCGGTTACTCGATGCTCTATCTTGACAAACCTTCCTTTAGAGTTATCTGTGATTTTGCGCCATCATGCTTTTTTTCCTTTTATTATTGTAGTTTCATTGCAACCACCATTCACACTGAAACAAAGGATAACTGAATACTTTGTTCATAAAGACCTCTGCTACATTTTTGCTGTAGTCTGACTTTAGTGGGAAAATGACCACACTTTGTAAGTTGATCAAGCCTCTAGATAGCGTAGTAGGTATTTTAGCCAAATTGTTTTACATCATGGAGCACACCGTCCCAATGAAACTAGGCTGCATGAAGCTCCCAAACAGTAAGCCATCTCTGAATCTAAATTGAGGGTCTCAGACCAAGCGACCAAGCCATTATAAATATTTTCGACAATGCATCCGCTGCTAATTTCTCCTTTCCTGGCTTATATTCGATGATGAAATCAAATCCAATGAACTTATAGAGCCAAGCTTGCAGCTTCAGGGTCTTGTGTCTTGGCTTATCTGTCCCAAAGTTGTGTAAATTGGACACTGGCAAAGTTGTATAGTTTAGTTATTGTCTCTCAAGTTACATGTGTAGTTTAGGTATAAGGTGGTATTTGTTAGAGAAAAATGTGAATCAAATGAACACAAGCAAAATGTCACGGCTTGATAGTTTAAAAATTTATTTAGTTAGTTAGCTTTCTTACTATATATAGTCTCTCCAATCTTTGTAATTGTGTTAGATCAATTAAGTAAACTCTCTCTTCTTTTTAATTTCATTCTAACCCTCTCTAATTTCATCTATCATTTTTTAGGCAAGTTATCTTGTATGACAACTTATTTCAAATAAGTGTATTTAATATTCGCTCACTCTTTTAAAATATTTTCACTGATAATATAAATGAGTTTTCTAGTATTTGTTAAGAAAAGGGTGCTAACAAATTGGTTAAGGGTGCACAAATAAACCTAAAATTCAACACAATTCTCAAATAGCCCAAAAAGCGTTTAGGAGAGTGAAATGCAAAAAGCTATTTATGACTTACGCTCCAAATTTCAAATCAAATTAGATTTAAACGTCATCTCCAAGTCAATCACATTTGGGCATTAATGGAAAATATGTGAAATATGTAAAATATAAAGGTTTAATCAATTAGGGCCATAATTAATCGATTAGAAAAGTTAATTTGTAAAAATTTGGTCCTAAATTTTTATGGACATGATCCTGAGTGATTTTGTGTCACTTTTGCACGCTTAAAACCGCCATAATATTTACTATAAACAAGTAACTTTCACTCTTTTACTTCTCATATCTTTCTTCTTTCCTTTCCTTCTTGTGTACGGGTGTGTGAATACTACAATGTCATTCAAGCATCATCATCTTGCCACTTAGAAGGTTGAGATTCATCAATCCACTCACCAATGATTTCTCATCCCAACAACTAGAAGAAGGGTTCTCTCAAGAATTCGCAAGCAAAATTTGTTAGAACAAGATTTGGTTATGCAATTATGTCTCTGAGTTTTGATGATAACAAAGAGTATATTTGAGTGAACAATTTTGATACTCTAATGTTTGTTGTATTTTAAAAAATAAACAAACAAGTTTTGCTTCTGATGAATGGCGTGGCCAAGACATTAGAAGAGAAAATGCTCTGCTTCTAAGCTACAGAGGTTCTGATGAGCAAGTAGCTAGGAAAGCTTTAGAAGGAACTGAAGCTCAGTTACTCTGATATGTAAGTCTGAAGAAACCAGTCTGAAGATCTCAAGACAAAAGTTCTGAGTGAACGTAGTCTAAGATGTTGAAGACTCAAGTTTCAGAAGACAAAAGGTTATGAAGACCAAGTGCTGAAGACTCTGAAGACATGGATCTGAAGACTTGAAGCTCTTTTGAACTTAGTTGTGATACAAGGTTCTAAGATCAAGTGATGAAGACTCTAAAGGTTTTTCAAAACCAAAGTGCTAAAGACACTGAAGACGAAGATCTGAAGACTCTAAAGGCTTGAAGTTTTGACTAACCAGAAGTTATGTTCTCTCCTCTTACTCATGCTCGTAGAAGCCTCTAAAGTACAGAAGGTTAAAAGATAATGTTAACGTGGTACAAATAGTACATGGTATAAACAAATGCCTAATTTCACTACCATGAAAGGACGGACGCTGTAACACCCATTCTAATTACCCGCGATTTATAATTTAATAATCAGAGTATATAACACATATCAAGAGGCATCACAATTTTTAATATATTTCAAAATTATAACCAAACAGATGTCATGCTTTCACTGAAGAAAATCATTAAATAAATAAACCAAAAGTTATGTTTAACAGCGGAAATGAAACATAACAACTCCTGAATACGTCGTTCATAATTATTCCAGGACAATAAACTGAAACATTAATCAAAACTAATATTTAATATCCAAAAGAATCTCAATCAAACGTTTCCCTAGTGTTACATCTACCAGAGCACGACACTGACACGCGGATTAACTAATGACTCGACTCTAGAAGCTATCCTCACTGATTTCAAGCAGCTAATCACTTCAAATCTGAAATCATTAAAGTAAGGGTGAGATTTCTATCCAATATATAATGCATTATACGTTTTTAAATACAACGAAATAATTGAATACATTAGTCCATTATCCAAAGGCATAATCATAGACGATTCACAAATACATCTCACACAATGAACATGTAAATATAACAAACAATGGAAATTACAACACTGGAAACCATCCTAGCATGTTACAATCCCATATGCAATGCAGACTCTATGCATGTGGTACCAAAACGTGAACCGAGTTCACCCATACTAATCCATCATCAACCGGATACAACAATCATCAATTCGCCCAGACACCACTGAGTCAAGAATCCAGCCTAACCACCATTATCCACTGGGTACGGTTAACGGCTATACAAGTCAAATTCCACACAATGGGAATTAACTTCACCAAAAATGCATATGCATGCACAACACCAGCATGCAACATTTAATCAGTCTATGAAATGCATCAAACCATCATAACTGAATCAAATTCGAAACATGATATTCTCAACAATGATGCACACAATCAACAACATAACATGTCTTTCATTCACCCAAATCAGATACCTCAATGTCACAGGTACACTACCTCTAAATCCTGGTAAGTTTTTTGGCTCTGCCAGCTCACTTCCGCACAATGGGAATGAACCAATTAACAAATGTTTATGCATGCATCATAAAAGCATGCAACATCAATTCACGGATTATGATATCAACATAATTCACATAATGCCAATCACCAATTTATTAAATTCAACCGCAATGAATAATCAACACAACATTGTAAGCATTAGTTCTCATCCGATAACTTAGACCATTCATAATAATTTCTCATTATCCTTAACTATCCACACTTTTCAAAATCGGAAGCTCGGCTCTTTTTAAAATAATTTTAGCAAAATAATATTTTTCCCTTTCTAAAAGATAGAATTTTAAATTTAAGAAATAATGCCGAAAACGGCACTCGAATCGGAGTTACGGTTTAGAAAATATGAATTTTTGAAGTTTAAGTATTTTTGAACTCAATACAGTGGAACCCGGTTCCTACCCTAGGACAACCCGGTTCCCACTTTTTGAAAAAGTCACGCCCCTGGAATTTTGTATGGGAACCCGATTCCTACCCACTGGGAACCGGTTCCTACGTACAAAATTGCCAGTTTTTGAAAGTTTACACTGGGAACTCGGTTCCTTCCCACTGGGAACCGGTTCCCACGACCTGCAGAAACAAAAACTGCTATTTTGACAGCATTTACCCATTCCAAATCACTTCCAAACATTCCCATACGAATTGCAACATGAGGAACACTAAAATACATCCATTTTACACCATTATAACATCAAACAACATTATTTCATCATTCCTATTTATTATTTGACACACTAATGGTTTCCGACCTACAATCCGACACAAATAGGGTTTAATCCTACAAACCTATATTACTCCAAATCGAATTTTCTAACTTACCCAATCATCGCTTTGATTCCCAAAACCCATAAGGCATTAAAACCGAATGAAATCACCCATTACCTCGCGATGATCTTCGATTTCCTCGGCGTTGGCTTTTTCCTCTCTTCTCCAATTCTACGTGAAATAACTTTTTCCAAAAAGACCTTCTTTCCTTCTTTTCCTTTTTATAATCCTTTTAATACTCCTTTTATTTATTCCAATAAAATAAATAATTAGTAACTAGTAAAGTAGGGTACTTTACCACTCACACCCTCTACTTACTCCTCACACCACCAACTCTTCTTTTTAATTAAATAATCCAATTAAATCGAAAAATATAAACAATCAAGCCTTTAATTAATTAAATAATTAAATTCCTAATTATCTAACATTTGAATTAATTCGGGGTGTCACAACTCTCCCCTACTAAAAGAGTTTTCGTCCTCGAAAACATACCTTAGACGAAAACTTCGGGATACGAGTTCTTCATCTGACTCTCCAGTTCCCAAGTTACATTTCCTCCAGTTGGTCCTCCCCAAGCTACTCGTACCAGTGCTATCTCTTTACCCCGCAATTGCTTCACTTTCCGATCCTCTATTCTCGCAGGTACTGCTGTCATACCCCAAAGTTAGCCCTCATACTTCTTAAAACATTTCATACACCCATGCTCAAGGATTCCTTAAGGGTTGATCAAACAAATCCTCTCCTAGACAATCAACCCAAACTAGGGTTTGACAATTCTCAGATCCAGATGGATTTCCAACATCCCCAATAGTCATCATGCCTCCTCATATGCTTCAAAGATTCTCCATGTCAAGTTTCAAGCCTCACAGGTCAAGTTTCCTCAAACAATTGCTCAGATGGTTGAAAATCAGTTGTATTGGATAAAAAGTCAACTGTGGTCAACATACAGTCAAACTTCATGATTTTTGGTCAATATCCTCATTTTGAAGTTACATTCATCATTTGTTCAAGGGTTGATCATGATTCATCAAGAAAACTCAAGATTGGATCAAAAGTCAAACTTTCCAAATTAGGGTTTTTTCAGTGAAAAGTCAACTGAACTTTGACTGAGCATAACTTCTTCATACTTTCTCAGAAATTTTTTCACCACCTATCATTTTGAAGGAAATTCAATTCTCTACAACTTCATGTCTCACAAGAATGTTCAAAAAATGCTTCATTTGGAAGGTATGGATCAAAACATTACAGGTCCATTTCAAAGTCAACAAAAAGTCAACTTTTTGTTTTGAAGATTTATTGAGAATGGATACTCAAATTGAGATGAAACCAAAGAGGTTGTTTAGAGGACACCTGGAGCTTTCTAAAAAGTCCAAGAACACTCAAAAATGTGGAAAATTGAGCAAAATACACCTTACACAAGTTGGGTATTTTTGAAGAAGTGCACAAAGAGAGATACTTGTTAAAATCCAAAATTTTGCAAATGGGCCTAGTTTTTCTTCATTCAAACTTGTTCCTTAGACAATTTGGAACATCCAAGCCCAATGCCACGAATTTTAGCTTTATTTTTCTATTTAATTTGGATTTTATTCATTTAAATACAAATTAAATTAAAAAATAAGGTATAAAATCAAAATTAAATGCAAGATTGATTTTTCTCTCATGCTTGAGGTCCAAGCAACTCACACAAGCTGGAAAATTTCGAAATTTGCATAGATTTGGCAAGAATTTGATTGAAATTTGATCAAAAAAGGAAGATTTGATTTCATACAAAATCAAATATTTTCTACATTCATTGATTATTATTTGCTCTTGAATTCAGACCTAAATCCATCCACTATAAATATACAATGCCTACACAACAAGAAAGAACAGAAAAATTGCTTGGAAGAACCCTAATCAAACTCAAAAAAACCGTGTGTTGCAAGCAAGTGGCAGCCCTAGTTCCAGCTTGATTCAACCAATTCTGAGCATCCAAACACGTTCCTTGACATCTCCTGAAGCATTCCAGACCTTTACATCATTCAAAAGCATCAAGAATTGAGCAATCCGGTTTTGGTTTGTTCTTATATTTTTCAAAATCGAATTATGTTTATCATGCATTTTTAACATGTTTTGATGTTTGATTTGTGTTTAGTTTGAAGTTTACAAGCTATCTGGACAATCGAATTGCATTTTCATGGCCTGAATCGAAATATGTCATTGCTAGGGTTTTCTGAACCGATTTGGGGTTTCTCTAAATCGGTTAAATTGGACAAAAAGACCACCACCATCGTGTTTATAATGTTATTTGCAATCGATTCATGTACTCACAATTCATTTATATTACCTGTATGAGATTTTAGAAATTGCAGGGGCTGTAGCGTTGAACCAAGGCCGACGCTATCTTTCCAGAAATTCAAATGAAGAAGATGGTGTTCTTCGCGCGTGATTTGGATTTCCAGAATTCAAAAATGCTTAAAACGCCTCCGTTTCAATTTGTTGACACCAAATGCACGCTGGCGTAGTGGTTAAGGCGTTGGTATGAGGAGATTCTCTCAAAGGTCACAGGTTCGAACTTGGACAGGACCAATTCTTTTTCTCTTTTGCAAACTAACTCTATTTTTTCATATTTTCTTATTTTCCTTTAATATTTTCCATGCATTTTAATTTATCTTCTAATATTTTTATCATGCATTTAAAAAACACCAAAAATATTTATTTTTTGCATAATCATCAGAAAAATGTTTATTTAATTTTTAATATAAAAATTATTATTTTTGAATGCATATTTAATTTAATTGCTAATTAATCATTTAAATGACTTTTAGTTGTTTTTTAATTATCAAATCAACTCCAAAAATTTATTTTATCATATTAATGTCATTATTAACACAAAAACTTTTTCTCGTTCAAAAATACTTATTTTTACTAACATTTTCCTCTTATGCAATTTTCTTCCGTTTTCCGATTTTGCATCTGTTCACAGGTTATACCGATTCGGACGATTTTTATTGCTTTTCTTTTCCCATTATGTAATTGCCTATGGGATGTAATAGTTTAATTAGGACTTTTATTTTCTGCACTTTCAATTATGTATCTGCCCCAAAGCCATGTAATAGCGTAGGACTTTATCTTTCCGCACTTTACATTTCCGCAATTTACTTTCTGCACCCTATAAACTGCTAGTAATTAGGCGTGTATGGCAAGATAAAATTGGACATAGATCACTCATAATTTCAAGATAACATATCTGAATTTGACACACTCTTTTCACACATGCACCCCTTAGGGTAATTCTCTCTCGTTGCCTTTACGAATTCAAATGGTCATGTCCCTCGAGCGTAGAGGTATCCTTGCACCGTTGCCTTCAAAACAAATCATCATAGTCCCTTCGATACAAAGATCATAGACCCACGATGTCGCCTACGAATACATGATCTTGACCCTCGATTGTTGCCTACGAAAAATGATGATAGTCCCTTCGAATGTGCTAGGATACTTCCTACAAGTTGCTTTCTATGACCATCCGATGTCCCTTCGAAAGTCCCTTCTACATCCAACGAATAGGGTTACCTACCAACTAATGGTATGGATAGCGCTATTCGAAAGGAACGTAAAACAACACGAAAACAACCAATTTTGAGTAGGTAATAAGACTTTTAGTTGCTTGCTCTATCAAAATACTTTTTGCACCTCACACTTTTGTCAAAGTTCAAACTCTTTTCAAAAACGAAACATTTCCGAACACTTTGTATACATTCCTACATGAATCATTACAAAGTCAAAGCGAAATGCCTTTTCAAAACATTTTTTGTCAAACACACAGAAAGCACAATTTTTTAAAGTGATCTAAGAGCAACTAAGAGCCCGTAGATAACTACGGATGGAAAGGGGTGCTAATACCTTCCCTTTTCATAACCTTCTCCCTTACTCAGAATCTAACGAAGGTCTTTTCCTGTTTTTTTCACCTTATTACAACTGCTTCAACAGTCAAATTATGCCTCACCTGCACATCATCTACCTGAATCTCATGAGACGGATCCGCAATGTACCTCCTCAACTGAGATACATGAAAGACATGATGCAAATTCGCAAGTGACGGCGGTAAAGCAATCTGATAAGAAACTTTCTCAACTCTCTTGGTAATTTGAAACGGACCAATAAAACGCGGAGTCAACTTCTTTGACTTCAAAGCTCGACCAATACCAGTCATTGGAGTAACTCACATGAACACATGATCTCCTTCACTAAACTCAAGATCTTTCCTCCTCTTATCATGATAACTCTTCTGACGACTCTGAGAAGTCCTCATCTTCTCCTGAATCATCTTAATCTTTTCCGAAGTTTGTTGAACAATCTCTGGTCCAATTACAACACTTTCTCTAGATTCGTACCAACACAACGACGTACGACACCTCCTACCGTACAATGCCTCAAACGGCGCCATACCAATACTCGAATGGAAACTATTGTTGTAGGTAAACTCTATCAACAGTAAGTAGCTATCCCAAGCTCCACCCTTCTCTAACACACAAGCTCTTAACAAATCTTCCAACGACTGAATCGTCCTCTCCGTCTGACCATCTGTCTGCGGATGATATGCGGAACTCAATCGTAACTTAGTACCCAAAGCTTCTTGCAATCCCGTCCAAAACTTAGATGTAAACCTCGGATCTCGATCCGACACAATACTAGAAGGAATACCATGCAAACTTCCAACCTTTTCGACATACAATTCTGCCAATTTCTCCATCGGGTAATCCATTCTTATCGGAATAAAGTGAGCAGACTTTGTCAACCGATCTACAATAACCCAAATAGAATCACAGTTCTTCGCTGTCCTGTGCAACCCGGATACAAAGTCCATAGAAATGCTATCCCATTTCCATTCTGGAACAAACAATGGTTCCATCAATCCTGACGGCTTCTGATGTTCAATCTTTGATTTCTGACACACCAAACATGCATACACAAACTCGGCAATTTCCTTTTTCATTCCAGGCCACCAAAATAACTTTTTCAAGTCATGATACATTTTAGTAGCACCGGGGTGAATACTCAACCCACTACGGTGTCCTTCTTCCAAAATACTTTTTCTAATCTCAGCAATATCTGGAACACACACTCTATCACCGAATCTCATAACGTCATTCTCATCAATTATGAATTCACCCCCTTGACCTTGGTTAATCAATGTCAACTTATCCACCAGACCGACATCAGATTTCTGTCCATTTCGAATCTCTTCCAGAATACCACTAGTCAGCTTCAACATACCCAATTTCACACTATTCGGAGTAGTTTCACATACCAAACTTAAGTCTCTGAACTGTTCAACCAATTCCAATTCACGAACCATTAACATCGACATGTGCAAGGACTTCCTGCTCAATGCATCTGCCACAACATTTACCTTACCAGGATGGTAATTCAAACCGAAATCATAATCCTTGAGAAATTCTAACCATCTCCTATGCCTCATATTCAACTCTTTCTGATCGAAGAGATATTTCAAACTCTTGTGATCACTGAACACTTCAAATCGAGAACCATATAAATAATGCCTCCATAACTTCAAAACAAATACAACAGCTGCCAATTCCAAATCATGGGTCGGATAATTCCTTTCATGCACTTTCAATTGTCTCAAAGCATAAGCCATAACCTGCTTATCTTGCATCAACACACCACCTAAACCCATCAATGACACATCACAATACACAACAAAGGACTTCGCCGGATTCGACAAAATCAAGATCGGAGCACTAGTCAACCTCCTCTTCAGCTCTTGAAATCCTTCCTCACATTCAACATCCCAAACAAACACTTGACCTTTCCTTGTCAACTTAGTCAACGGTAAAGCTAACTTTGAAAATCCCTCGATGAACTTCCTGTAATAACCTGCAAGACCAAGAAAACTACGGATCTCAGAAGCATTCTTCAGCGCTTCCCACTGAGATACCGCTTCTACCTTCGTAGGATCCACAACAATTCCATTCTTGGAAATTACATGTCCAAGAAATCTCACTTCACTTAACCAAAACTCACATTTGGACAACTTCGCATAAAGCTTCTTTTCCTTCAATAATTCCAATACAATTCTAAGATGCTCGGCATGCTCTTCCTCATTCTTTGAATAGATCAAAATGTCGTCAATAAACACCACCATAAATTTGTCAAGATACGGATGAAATATCCTGTTCATATACTCCATAAAAACACCAGGTGCATTAGTAACTTCAAACGGCATAACAGAATATTCATAATGCCCATACCTCGCTCTAAATGCGGTCTTCTAAATATCTTCCGCCTTAACACGAATCTGATGATATCCAGACCTCAGATCAATTTTACTAAATACACAGGCTCCAACTAACTGATCCATCAAATCATCAATCCTCGACAATGGATACCGATTCTTGATTGTCACCTTATTCAACGCGTAATCAACACATAGTCTCATCGCCTTCCTTCTTCTTAACTAACAATACCGCACCCCAAAACACTAGGACGAATAAACTTCTTTTCCAGTAACTCTTCCAACTGTTGCTTCAACTCAGACAATTCAGATGCCGACATGCGATAAGGCGCCATCAACACCGGACTAGTTCCAAGAATCAAATCTATAGCAAACTCCACTTCTCTCTCAGGTGGTAGCTCACTAACATCTTCCGGGAACACTTCAGGAAATTAATTCTCCACTAGCAATTCATTACTCTCAGCCTTTCCTTTCGCTTCCGTCGAAGAATACAACATAAACACCACACCATCATTAACAACTACGTAACTCTAATCATCCATCTTAATTCATTATCCTTATTTGAGTCTTTGTCCATTCATATGGTTCACAAGCTTCTACCACACTTCATTCATATTCATCACTTTATGCCCCATTTAGATAGTAAGATAATTGTATATCATCCAATATGATTTCGTCTACTATCAACAAGAGATTAAGGGTGATCAAGTCCTCAATTTGTCAATAGACATCCGATAATCATACTGGAGTATAAACCATCATTACCAACACTTTCTGTTTTTAGAATCGTACTCGCCTTTTTGCACTTCCAACTATGACTCACGGTCCAACGATTCCAACAGCTCTAACCACTCTTGTACTCTCTTCTCAAGCAGTACCTCGTACCAACGACTTACAGTAGGAACATATCTGGGAAGCATCTCTTCGCCCCCACTTAGTTTCACACTACTCCTGCAATAGTCAGTCAGAAAAGTAACAAGTACCGACAGTGTTGTACACACTTGTCACGTACAACGGGATAATGACATTAAGACACTGGTCACAACGACTGACTATGCTCTGATACCCCTATTGTAACACCCCTTCTAATTACCCGCGATTTATAATTTAATAATCAGAGTATATAACACATATCAAGAGGCATCACAATTTTTAATATATTTCAAAATTATAACCAAACAGATGTCATGCTTTCACTGAAGAAAATCATTAAATAAATAAACCAAAAGTTATGTTTAACAGCGGAAATGAAACATAACAACTCCTGAATACGTCGTTCATAATTATTCCAGGACAATAAACTGAAACATTAATCAAAACTAATATTTAATATCCAAAAGAATCTCAATCAAACGTTTCCCTAGTGTTACATCTACCAGAGCACGACACTGACACGCGGATTAACTAATGACTTGACTCTAGAAGCTATTCTCACTGATTCCAAGCAGCTAACCACTTCAAATCTGAAATCATTAAAGTAAGGGTGAGATTTCTATCCAATATATAATGCATTATACGTTTTTAAATACAACGAAATAATTGAATACATTAGTCCATTATCCAAAGGCATAATCATAGACGATTCACAAATACATCTCACACAATGAACAAGTAAATATAACAAACAATGGAAATTGCAACACTGGAAACCATCCTAGCATGTTACAATCTCATATGCAATGCAGACTCTATGCATGTGGTACCAAAACGTGAACCGAGTTCACCCATACTAATCCATCATCAACCGGATACAACAATCATCAATTCGCCCAGACACCACTGAGTCAAGAATCCAGCCTAACCACCATTATCCACTGGGTACGGTTAACGGCTATACAAGTCAAATTCCACACAATGGGAATTAACTTCACCAAAAATGCATATGCATGCACAACACCAGCATGCAACATTTAATCAGTCTATGAAATGCATCAAACCATCATAACTGAATCAAATTCGAAACATGATATTCTCAACAATGATGCACACAATCAACAACATAACATGTCTTTCATTCACCCAAATCAGATACCTCAATGTCACAGGTACACTACCTCTAAATCCTGGTAAGTTTTTTGGCTCTGCCAGCTCACTTCCGCACAATGGGAATGAACCAATTAACAAATGTTTATGCATGCATCATAAAAGCATGCAACATCAATTCACGGATTATGATATCAACATAATTCACATAATGCCAATCACCAATTTATTAAATTCAACCGCAATGAATAATCAACACAACATTGTAAGCATTAGTTCTCATCCGGTAACTCAGACCATTCATAATAATTTCCCATTATCCTTAACTATCCACACTTTTCAAAATCGGAAGCTCGGATCTTTTTAAAATAATTTTAGCAAAATAATATTTTTCCCTTTCTAAAAGATAGAATTTTAAATTTAAGAAATAATGCCGAAAACGGCACTCGAATCGGAGTTACGGTTTAGAAAATATGAATTTTTGAAGTTTAAGTATTTTTGAACTCAATACAGTGGAACCCGGTTCCTACCCTAGGACAACCCGGTTCCCACTTTTTGAAAAAGTCACGCCCCTGGAATTTTGTATGGGAACCCGATTCCTACCCACTGGGAACCGGTTCCTACGTACAAAATTGCCAGTTTTTGAAAGTTTACACTGGGAACTCGGTTCCTTCCCACTGGGAACCGGTTCCCACGACCTGCAGAAACAAAAACTGCTATTTTGACAGCATTTACCCATTCCAAATCACTTCCAAACATTCCCATACGAATTGCAACATGAGGAACACTAAAATACATCCATTTTACACCATTATAACATCAAACAACATTATTTCATCATTCCTATTTATTATTTGACACACTAATGGTTTCCGACCTACAATCCGACACAAATAGGGTTTAATCCTACAAACCTATATTACTCCAAATCGAATTTTCTAACTTACCCAATCATCGCTTTGATTCCCAAAACCCATAAGGCATTAAAACCGAATGAAATCACCCATTACCTCGCGATGATCTTCGATTTCCTCGGCGTTGGCTTTTTCCTCTCTTCTCCAATTCTACGTGAAATAACTTTTTCCAAAAAGACCTTCTTTCCTTCTTTTCCTTTTTATAATCCTTTTAATACTCCTTTTATTTATTCCAATAAAATAAATAATTAGTAACTAGTAAAGTAGGGTACTTTACCACTCACACCCTCTACTTACTCCTCACACCACCAACTCTTCTTTTTAATTAAATAATCCAATTAAATCCAAAAACATAAATAATCAAGCCTTTAATTAATTAAATAATTAAATTCCTAATTATCTAACATTTGAATTAATTCGGGGTGTCACAGACGCTGCGTACGATCTTGTCCCCTATGTTCTCTCAAGCCGACACAAATTTGATATTTCTAGATGTACCCCTCCACGGTTACATAACATGCATGACTTTGTATAAAGGCTTGAACACTTGAAGAAACAACTGCTAATTCACTGAAAATACACTACACTCAAACGCTATTATTTCTTTGTAATAAATTGTAAATTCTGTCAAGTCATTGTGCTAAAATTCTATTTACATATTAGCTTGTGTAGAAGCATATTTACTTGTAAACAAACTTATATTCAAATAGTTGTTTGATTGTTCTTGGAAAGTAATAAAATTCCTACTTCTCATTATATCTAGAAAGCGATAAATGCGGGAAGATACAATAGCACAAGTAAATACCAAACAAATATCGATTTATAGCTAAGAAATCCACGCTAAGAAACACGTAATTCTTCATGCAATCTTCATCAAGCAGGCAGAGATAATCAGATAATCCGATATGAAATAATCATCAAAGTACTCATGTGAAAATAAATCGCATGCATCCGCATCATTACATAATAACCTTGCACAAGGTATAAAACTATGCCATGCGAAGTAATTCATTATCTCAAAGTGCGAGGAACCTCCCTCGGAAGCTTACACAAATCACAAAACGAGTTAGTAAATAACAAGACTATGAAATTCTACTCAAATTGCATCGAGATATCATAACCTATCATTATACTATTCATCATGTTTATGAAACGAAATCAAGTGTATGAAATCGAAATGAGTACGCTAAAAATCCTAATCCTAATCATACACTAAACTTTTTTTCAATTAATTCCTAACCTAATAAAAAAATTATGAAAAAAATGTCACAAGAAATCAACATATGATTATCTATACAAAAAATCGGCAAGAATTTGCGAATGAATCGATGCCTAAAAATTTGCTTGAAATTAAGAACAACATGAAATTACAAACATGGCCAAAAGGGGGTGTGGATCCAGACTTGGGGGTGTAGGCATGAATTCGCATTGAATTGCGTTTAGTTATAATTGGAGTTTTGGGCCTAATAGAGGGTGGCAAAATTAATACATATTCTACTCAATCTTAATTCATGTTTGAATCCAAGTGTAAAAAAAAAATCTTGATTTACATTATTATTATATTGTCACGTTTACTATTCCATGTGTTATTACTTTCATCAATTGGTCCTATTTTATAACTTAAATGAAATGAATCAGTTAAAAGAAAAGAATAACATGATAATAAAAAAGAACAGGAATCGTCCAACGAGGAGGTTACGCATCCAGGGCAATAAGGGTCCTTGTTCTAACAATTAGACGTTGGAGCTAGGGATCCGATCGTCTTCTCCAATGAGCGAAACAGCAGGAAAACTCAATTTCATCGTAAACGACCATGCCTCATACCTTCCGACTCGGTATTCGACCCTGACCTCAAATCTGATCTTCGTTTTCATTTATCAGCGTTCAATCACCGTTAAATCTTACTAACACGTCCAGATCCAAAAGATACGGTAAACATACATACAAAACCATCATACATACACGAGCATGGATTTAACCTCCTGTGATTCGGAGCACACAAATGCATTCATGAATCTATATACAAAGTCCTAACATGATGAGAGCGAATTCGAGAGGCTCACCTGTTCAACAATCCTGATCTAGTAAAACTTCAAAAAAAAAACTCTACTCCTCTTGCAATATACCTTCCTAATGAAGAGGAATATTTAGAGAGCTTCATTGTGATGACTGATTTTTTTCATCAGTTATTTTAAAAACAATGAAGTCGCCACCTAATTTAATTTGTTCTAAAAAGAATGAGAAAATATAGATAAAATCCACGAAATCGGATAAGGCGGTCTACGTGACCAAAAAATATGAATTCGGGAGTCGGTTATGCAAGGGGAAGGTATTAGCACCCCTTACATCCATCTTACTCGATGGGAGCCATTTAGTTCGTGCGTGTTTCAGTGTGTTTATTTCAATCTATTAACTTCTAAAATTAAGAAAGGAGGAAAAAAGAAAAGTCTTTATTTTTGGGTTTTTGAACTCGCCAAAGACATCACATCTTGTGCCTACGTACTCCCTCGTGCAATGGGAAAGTCAGAGTTCCATAGTTCCTCTTGAAAAGGTTTTAAATTGGTTGTATTGATTTTATAAGAATAATTGTGCATTAGACATTTCAAATGCTTGAACTTGGACTTGTTTAGTTTGTTTGAAAAGCTTAAGTCCTCATTCGTGTTTGAAATGACTATTGCACACTCTTTGTCAGAAAAGAGTTTGATAATCGCGTATGAGCAAAAAAGAGTTTGTGTGAGTTAAGTTGATTTTAGGTGGGTGAAAAGTACCGAACAATAAGACTAGCATCCTACGATTCAAATACTAGAAACCAGAGGAGCTCAATGCTCAATGAGTCGTATATCATCCCAAAAGTTTTCTTATGAAAGAGAGTGAAGTGAAACAATGTTCAAGTTATTAAGAGCCTTCAAACAATTGGACTAACATCCAACGATTTAAAGACTCGAAGTTCATTTGGCACAAGTTTTTAAACAATTGGTCTACCAACCAACGATTTAAATACTTGGGTTTTTATTGTGAAAGAGTTATGAAAATGCACTCGACGTTGGATCGAGGTTTGTAAGTTAATTATGAAAGTGTTTTGAAGTTTGATACGCGAGGAAATGAGAAATAGAACCAGGTTATGATTAATCAAGTATATGGACTTAATTAACCTCGTGAGGATATGTGCTTTTATCCCCAACTATGAGACCCTTGTGCATAGACAAATGGTATATGGACCAAATTATTCGGGTTATGGTTAATCAACGCAACAAGGGCTTTAATTAACATTGTGAGAATGGCCATGCCCATTCCCAAATATGAGACCCTTTTGGAATTTGGCTTATGAGCCAAGAGGATATAAGAATCCGATGAAGAAATAAGGAGGTAAGAAAACAAGTGAGCCCATACATGGTGGCTATATGTATGCTCCTAGATAGTGGGACTAGTGTGGCACTAGTATTCTAAACGACCGATTGGAACAATCGATCGGATAGTTATCGCTGTAGAATAGCGCAGAACCAAACTATGAATGTGTGCGAGTGTGCACTGTGTATGTATACCTATTCATTGATGAGGAGCCCAAGAGGAGGCTATGTGTTCTAATTGCATGATATAGGCGTAATTAAGTGGTAATTAAAACACACAAGGAGGTAATATCCTAAACTATTACAGACCATGCGGGGATGGGGATACAAGTTCATGAATGGGATACATCGAATTGAAAAGCAAGAAGAGCTTTAAATAAACAAACAATACAACCCAATCGAATTAAATCAAAATAATCGAGTAAACTCCATCGCGTGGTACGAGAAATGAGCTCCAAGTGAACTTCGAGATCAGACAAGGCTTGGTGCATCAGATGAATACCAAATGAAGATCCCTACATCACACGAGATACAAACAAAACCTATGGGGAGAATATTGCAATGCTCACATATTGATTATTGGATTGGTTAGATATATTTGCGTTCATATTCATTCGAAAGTCAAATTAAATTTCAAATTCGAAATTGTGACACAAAGATGATAATTACTATATGATTTTATTTACAAATGAATATGATAAAAGTAGTATATATAATAATATATATTTACAATACTAAACATAAGAATAAAAATACTATGTATAATTATATCTACAATATCAAGTGTAAAAAAGAAAAATAATACTAAGTATTATAATATTTACAATATTAAATATACATCACTAAATAATACTAAGTACTAAATAGAAGTAGTAATTCAACATTTAACCGCTAAAGTGCAAGCGTAGATGTGCTAAATGGAAATGAATTCTTTGAACAATCATTGATATCTTCACAAATAACAAAGTCGTTAGTAGTATAAGTGTGGATAAAAATAAAATGCAATGAAATTGCAATAAATTGGAAAATAGTTAGTAAGCAAGGTATAAAATGAAAATGAAATAAAATGAATGTACATGGACAAATGGAGAAACAAGCAATTGTTTATAATCGAAATTAAAAATTAATGAACAAGTTATTGTTTACAAAGTAATAAAATGAAAATGAAACTTGTATCATATATATGAATGAATGAAGAAACAAGCAATCAATTATTTGATTATTTCTAATAACAAATGAACTAAAACCAAAAAATCATGCTATTATTGAAAACGAACTCAAACATGAAAAGTCAAATTCACAACAAACCATATTCGACCATACCAAATTTCGTGCACCAAAGACTAATAACCAAAACATTCAAACAAATTCATTTTGAGCATGTTAGAAACACGAATAAATTCCAAACCAACAACATTTGGTCTCAAACAAAAGGCATCACATGAAATTCGATTCACGCTTTAGAAATCAAGAATTCAAACGTCAAAACTTTGCACAATAGCATGACATCAAATTGACACAAGCAACATTATAAACCATTTATATATTTACACAATTAAACCCAAATATCATGGCATTTGCATAAAAAAAAACTCATCACTCACATTAATTTAAAACAGAACTTCAAAGTTTGATTAAAACAACAACCTAATATCATCAGAATTTCTTTTCCAATTTCAATCCACCATTACTACATTACCGATAAGAACATACAAACTGAAATCGCTATCATACACCCAAATGCCAACACAAATAACTTCTAAATCAATCATCAAAACGAGTAATGCTAGCAGGAAACCATTCAAACTTCGACATGCCTTAACACGGACAAAAACATTTTCAGGATTTTATCACAAACATCATAATGATCTCTACTCAAAAATACGACCTAACAACAGATTCTTCACATGTTTCAGCACAAAAAATCAACTAAGAATCATATTAAAATTAATCACATCATTTGTTTAACAGCATGACAGTCTAACAAATTAAGAAGGTCGAATATTTACCGAAACCCGTCGAAATCGTCGATTTGAATATGGACAGGGGTTGTTGGCGGCGTCGCAGCTTGCTAGCTTGCTGAGATGAAGAGCACGTATGCAGCGGATCTGAATGGAGAGGGATGTTGTTGTACGTGAGTTGAAGGGTGGTTGGATGAAGTGGTTTGGAGGTCACAGAGGTGTGAGGCGAACGATGAAGCAGATGGCGAAGGGAGGTTGGTGTTGTTGAGTGACAATGAGGTCGTGGAGAGGATGATGAAGACAGGGTAGTATGAGACGGCGGTGGTGTTACAGAGGACAGAACGGATGAGGTTGTTGGTGTGTGATGTTGGAACAGAAATGTGAAGCTGAAGTAGCAGGGAGTGAGGCGGAGATGTTGGTGAACGGAAGGAAGAAGGTGACTCGTTGGAGAAGTTGATGTATGGTGCTGGAAGGAGGTTGGGGTGATGATTCGGAGGGGTAGAGAATGGAGGTTGAGCGGAGTTTGGACGGTGGTATGTGAGGCGAGATGGGTTCCGAAGAAGCAGAAGGAAGGTTATGGCGAGAGGGAGATGAATGGGTTGATAAAGAATGGAGGGAGTACGTTTGTGATATTGGAAGGTGATGCAGGAAGATGAGTGTTAGTATGTATTACGACGGAGAGAGGAATGAGATAGCGAAGTGTGAGAGATGGAGATAAGGAGGATGAAGAAAGGTGTTAGACGATGAAGAAAAAATATATAAAAGAAAATAGGATTTTCATTATTTTTACAAATGCCAAAAATGTCCCTAATGATAAAATGGGATATAAGGCCCAAAAGTATAAAAATTAAACTATCTGAAAATATTTTTGTTTTGATTTTTGGAGATAAAAAATGGACACTTAAAATTGTCAAAAATGATATAAATTTAAACACTAAATCATCCGAAAAAATAAAATGAGTATATAAAAATAAACTACGGATCTCAAAGATTAAAGAAAAATTATCAAAATGGTTAAAATCGAAATAAAATGATAATAAAAAATACTCGGTTGTGAAACATTTACGGTTAAAAACAAGACTAAAAGATGTACGGAAAAATTAGAGAGAGCACATTTTCATGATCTATGCGACACGTAGATTCATAAAGCAGTGGGTTAAAGGCGAAGACTTGAAATATATTCCCGCTAATTTTTCGCACAATGTCGAATCGCTTTTAATGGTCTGTCTATAAAACCGAAATATCAATATCATCGACATATAATAAACTTAACATGATGCAATAGAGAGGTAGAGAGATAAAAATGAATGAAGTGAAATATCAGGTATTTTACAACTATAAAACGATGCAAATATCGATTTAAATTGACTTTTGATAAACTTAAATACGACTAATGATGCATATGCGATGAGTGAATGATTTCTTAATGTCAATGACCTAATGGAGGCGTATGCAGACGAATGCGAAGCCTAAGTCAGATGACTTGAAGTTAGGAGGGAAAATTTTGGGGTGTGACATTCACGTATCTCAAAAATAAACTCAAAAATTCTCTTGGATCTTTGAAAGCAACGACGAGGTATGAGCTTAATTTGTGCATGCTTCGATCTACCAACGAAATCTAAGAAGATATGTCTCTGATTATAGAGGAAGAGAGGAACGAGAATTGCCTTGAGAAATATGTGATCTTGATGAAAAACGAGAGGGTTTCCTCAACTATGAAAGATAGAGAGAGTTTGGTTATAGTCAAGAAAAGTTTGTTACAGTTTCTGTTATGGTCCTTGAAGGGTGAGATGAGAGGAGGTTGGTTGTAGAGAGAGAGAGAGAGAGAGAGAGAGAGAGAGAGAGAGAGAGAAATCTATGAAATTGGTTGATGTTGTGAAATGTCGATTTAAGTTGTTATGAGATTATTTCATAAATTGGTTGATTTAAGTTATAGAAATAAAATTATTAATAATATTAGAATTATATAAGACTATTTATTTAGTGGCTTAGTTGTTGTGTTGGTTGTAGTAAAAAGTGGGAGTGTTGACTAGTAAGCCCAATCAAAATGGTTAGAAAACAAGGAAAAAGGAAAAAGTAGCAGTACGTGAGAAGATAAAGATTGGGAAAAGAGGAACAAGGGTTGTGGAGAAAATTGTCGTCGGGAGAGAATTGCATACCGAAAGCCAAAGCGAAAATTCGACCGGAACTCCTCAGAGTGACCTTTAATCCAAGGTAAGGGTGAGGTTCTAACATTATAATTGGGGATATGATGAATTGTATGTGGGAATTAATCGCTAGAAAAATTGTTGTCTTTGTGTAATTGATGTCTTGTGTGGTGATGTTTCTGTTGTTTGTTTGTTCTGATAAATTACAACGATTAATCAGTGAATTTGATGTTGAGAAATTATCCCGTTATTGATTAAATTATTATGTTATAGTATAAATTATATAATTGTGGCTGGAATTATAAATTGAAGAAATTATTCGAAGTTCGGCGAAATTGAAACAGAGGAGAAACAAAGAAAATTGTGTGGAAATCAAGTGTACCGAACGACACAGGAAATGTGTCGAACGACACAGAAAGGAATGTCATACCGAGGGGCATGGTGTGAGTGCTGAACAACACTCTATGCTCATGTGGAGGGGTGTGCCAAAGGGCACACCTTATTGTAATGGGAGGCATATTTTTCTCCTTTGCTTTATCACTGGTGCCTTACTTACTGTATATTTAGTATTTCCTTAATAATTATACAACTTGTCTATTTATAAATTATATCATATATATTATTTGTAAGTATATATATATATATATATATATATATATATATATATATATATATATATATATATATATATATATATATATATATTACGTGGAAAATATTTTAATAATAGGATTAAGTAAAAATATTACGTTGGGAGCTTTGTTCTGTTTACGATGGTCAGGATTGACAACACGTTGATATATGAAGGCTTATGCTTTGTTGATGCCTCAGATATTGGCAGATTTTTATGTTGGGATTTCTTCTCTGATTTTTACGTTGGGAGTTCTGCTCCAATGGTACCACATGCATGTGCATTGTCATTGAGTCGCATTTTACGTTGCATCCTTGAGTTGTGGTGATGATGTATTAGTTGTTGCTTTATGATGTTGACTTGTTGTGACTGATATTATCTAAAAGCTATGAACTAGTTGTTATATCGTGTGGGGAATTACGTTAGATAAATTTTGTTTGTAATTTGTGAAGTCATGATTTTACTTGATATAAATCTAGTATACTATTTATCATACGCTCAATTATATTGTCAGATATCTCACCTCTTATGTTATGTTGCCTCTACGTGGGTAACATGTAGGTAATCCAGGATGAAGGTTGTTTACCTTCATTAGTTCGAGTCGGTGTCGTTGCTCTGATACATAACACTCGGGGGGATGAACGATTGTTGTTTATTGTTGTTATTACTTATGTTGTTGAATTTTATGTTGCTTCAAAGTTGTTTTAGTTGAACAAAATATGTTATGTCATTAAGTTGAATATTATGATTCCGCTGATAGTTATTAAAAGTTGTTTTGTTTTTAAAGGCTAAATAATATGGCTATCCGTTCATCCAATGTTCTAAGTGTTATGTATCTATTGTATATGTGATAAAGGTTGTTGTTCTAAGTTGAATTGTAGCATTCTAATTGTTTTAAAGAAATTTTATTACTCTGATTTTTATAATAATTGATGGGTAGAATATGGGTGTTACAATGCGCCCCATGAACGTCGTGACACGGACAAGAAGAAAATAGCGAAGTCCAAAAAAATGAGGATCCTTTGTTAGTTTCTATAACGGTTTCTTAGCTAACTTTTCTTACTGCGTTTTTTAGTTAACGAAAAGAGAAAAAAGTTGTTAATGTTGAGAGAGAAAAGGATGAAGAAGGTTGATGTATAGTTGTTAGAGTTTGTTACCAGTTTCTTCTAATTCTCCCCCAGATTATAGTCGTACGCTCTCCATATAAATCTTGGCATCCTCTTTCATGCATTTTGAGTAAAACCTTTCCATGAAGCATGTACGAAAAATGTTCTTGACCAAAAAAAGTAACATCACCTTGGCACGCATGACATGCTTCCATATCGTGTCCAAGATGGTACAATATCGGCCAGATTGCACCATACTGCAGGCTCTACCAATAGCCATGAACTCAAATTCTCGATCGAATAACTCGGATTATAGACCTCCTCCTGCTAAGATCTTAACATCAAACTCGTAGAGGAGAGATAGATGAGCAAATTTCCTGTTGTCATAAAGATGACATAATGGATGGAACACTTTCAGAATGGGCATGAATACATGATGTTAAGCCTGACGAAAGTACCGGCGACCTCGACAAACATTTACCGACTACATTTTCCTTATTTTATCTCTTTATAACTCCCGATCTGAAGCCCGAGTGAACTTGACTCCTTCTGCAAAGATCTAGAGTGCCATGAATTGAAATTTTTTGCGGTTGATCATTTTCTGAAACGGAGTCGGGAACCGTGCAAAAATCGAGTCCGAAGTCAAGTATTCGACTATGTTAAAAATTACTCAAAATTCTGCTAAGTGTTGAACATCGCATGCATGATAAAATCCCATCTTTCAAGCTCCGTAACTTTCGATCTAAGACTCGAATGTATACGATTCCTTTGACAAAGTTGTAGATTACCTGAGATGAGAAACTTTCCCTTTGAGCACAAATCGAAATGACGCTTGGAAACGCGTGTAAAATGCTCCCGGAGTCGGATGCTTGGCCATGTTAAAAATGCTCAAAATTTCACTATGTTTAGAAATGCAAACTTGTGAACCTCAAACTTCAGAGCCTTATAACTTGCTATCCGGGAATTTTTTGGAGGTACCTCTAATAGGACAAACTTGCAATATGAAATGCGCTCTTTCCAAGGCTCCGTGAGCACAAAAGTCTTAAAACTTGGAAAATATTATCTATGTCCAAGATTACTTAAAATGCAAGAAATCTCAATTTCAGCCGACTCTTTTGACTTTTATCAACAAATGATCATATTTTCTTGTATCTCGACTTTTGACAATAATTTTGACCAAAAATCTCACTCGTTCAACCTTTGACTTTTTGTTGACTTTTCATCATGCACACTCGGGTCTTTTCTTATCCGACCGCTCTTCGTTTTCTGATGAATCGTATGGAACGAAAAACCATATATAGATGCCTCGAGACTCCAAGAAGACCGTGGAATCACTTTATGCTTGAAGAATCAGTCACAACATATCCATAGTTCAAAACCCTAATTCCGCACCATAAGTGATGAACGAACCCATGGAGCCAGTTTAGTCCCACGCTTTAGAAACTCATAAGAATGCATGAATTATGATGAAAATGCACATGATGTTAGGAGCGAACATATTAGATGTAAAAATGGGGTATGACAGTTACCATGTGAAGAAACTAAAATGAAAGTTATTGAATATGCAAGTCGGTTGTAAAGTCGTACCAGAAAAAACGAAAATGAGTTATTTTCTTACGCAGTAACCGGTTACCATAAGTGGGTAACTGATTAGCGCTGAAGACAAGTGAATTTTTAAAAACTTTGAAAAATCATAACTTTTGACTCGGGTGTCCGTTTGACTCACCATTTGTACCGATGGAATGCTAACATTATTTTCTATATCATAAAAATGAATTGGAAACCAGTATATAATTAATTAAGTGAAATTTATACCTATCTATGTATGTTTCAGGTAATATACGATAGTGGAATGTTGTATTCTAGTATGTGTATGTTATTGTTTGGATGGTTGATGAAAATAACATTTATTATTGTGTGCTATATGTTATTTGCGATGTGTGATAACGGTTAATACTATGTATATTATTTTGTTGGTGATAATACCACGATGTATATTTGTTTGTGCAGAGGTCGATAGTTCAAGGTGTTGAATTATTGTGATATGCTTGAATAATTAAGGTTGGTGATAAATCTTAATTGCATATGTTGTCGGTTAATTGCACATGCATTCAATGGAGATTGCTTTGATCCTGGTGTGAAAATATAAGCGGTGAACTATATGTTCATATTGTTGGACTTTGGTCTTGTCCGGATCGAAAGCGTGACTCTAATTTTAGATAATGATTTGGGAGTGAGGTGAGCTTGATGATCACGATGGTACCACATGCATGAACCACATTAAATTGCAGCGATGTCTCATGTGTCAATTAAAGAATGTGTGCTTGAATTGGAAAATGTGATAATTGATTAAGTGATTATTGGATCGGTTATATTGGTGATATTTATGCTATATGCAATAAAGGTGAATATGTTATACTTGAAATGTTCGTGTAATGATATTCTAGGTATTTGAATTCGTTGGATTATGTAATATGGAATATCACATGAAGTGTAGAGAATTTCTAGTGAATGCCTGTTTCTACATTACTTCCAATTATATATATCTTGATAAAGATTTGAATTCTCACCAGTCATACCCCAAAATTTGACCAGACAAACCCTCTCCTAAGCAATCAATCCAAATTAGGGTTTTGCTCCTCTCAAGTCAAGATGGATTTCCAGTGCTCTAAGTGGTTATCATACCTCATCATATGCTTTAAGGGATCATTATGTCAAGTTTCAAGCCTTACAATTCAAAATTGCTCATCCACGATGGTCGAAAATCAACTATATTGGACGAAAAGTCAATTGTGGTCAACATACAGACAAACTTTATAATTTTTGGTCAACATCAATATTTTGAAGTAATATTCATCATTTGATCAAGGTTTGATCATGATTCATCAAGAAAAGTCAAGATCTTATAAAAAGTCAAAGTTTATAAATTAGGGTTTTTCAGACAAAAGTCAACAGAACTTTGATTGTATGCGAATGTTTGATTGTATGAAAATATATATAGAGGTGGAAGATGATTGTATGAGAATGAATGAGACAAAGTTCAAAATTTTAAAAATACACTTAGAAGCCAAGTCAGATGGCGCCTATGTATAAACAAAGAGAGGAGACGCCATCTTGGAAGGATTTTAGCAGGCCTAGTCATGCTACACGCTGTCACCTAGCATGCCACCTTAGCCTACCACCATAGCCCTGCCACCTAGCCTACCACTTAACTTCCATCTACTCTGGGTTAAGCCATCTTGAATGGCGCCTATGTGTTAAAATAGAGAGGAGGCTGTAATACGGTGAACTGACTTTGTAGGATTTTTTATCCAAATGTGCGGATAGCAAGAGTCGCCACCGACTTTTATTTTTATCCAATTAAGGGAAGGTAAAAGTAACAGAAAAAGACCTTCGTTAGATTCTGAGTTCGGGAGAATGGTTATGAAAAGGGAAGGTATTAGCACCCCTTTCCATCCGTAGTTTATTCTACGGGCTCTTAGTTGCTCTAAATCACTTTTTTAAAATTGCTTTCTTGTGTGTTTGACAAAAATGTTTTGAAAGAGGCATTTCGCTTTGACTTTGTAATGACTCATGTAGGAGTGTATACAAAGTGTTCGAAAATGTTTTGTTTTTGAAAAGAATTTTGAACTTTGAAAAAGTGTGTGGTGTGAAAAGCATTTGATAGAGCAAGCAACTAAGAGACTTATTTACCCACTCAGAATTGGTCGTTTTGTTGTACTTCTACATTCCTTTAGAATAGCGCTAGCCGTACCATTAGTTAGTAGGTAGCTCCATTCGTTGGATGTAAGCGGGACATTCGAAGGGACATCGGATGGTCATCGAAAGCAACTTGTAGGAGGTATCCTAGCACATTCGAAGGGACTATCATCATTTTTCGTAGGCGACAATCGAGGGTCAAGATCATGTATTCGTAGGCGACATCGTGGGTCTATGATCTTTGTATCGAAGGGACTATGATGATTTGTTTGTAGGCAACGGTGCTAGAATACCTCTACGTTCGAGGGACATGACCATTTTGAATCGAAAGGCATCGAGAGAGAATTACCCTAAGGGGTGCGTGTGTGATAGAAGTGTGTTGAATTCAGAATATGTTATCTTGAAAATTAGTGTGAGCTATGTTAAATTATTATCTTGCCATACACGCCTAATTACTAGCAATTGATAAGGGTGCGGAAAGTAAAATGCGGAATGTAAAGATGCGGAAAGATAAACCTACGCTATTACATGGCTTTGGGGCAGATACATAATTTAAACTTGCGGAAAATAAAACCCTAGATTAAACTATTACAACCCATGAGCAGTTACATAATTGGAAAAAAGAAAATGATAAAAGAAAAACGTCCGAATCGGAGCAACCTGTGAAAGAATGGGAAATCGGAAAATACGAGATGAATTGAATAAGAGGAAAAATGTTAGAAAAATGCAAATTTTAATATGAGAAAATTAATATATGCTGGAAATAAGATAAATATATTAAAATAATTTTTTGGGTTTTTTTGGAAAAGATTTAATAATTAAAATGCAATTTATAATGATTTAAATGCAAAAATAAAAATAAAATAAATATGCATGCAAAAATTATATTTTTTAATTTATTAAATTAAATAAAGGTTTTTATGAAAATAATGTAAAAATAAAAAATGTTTTTGGTAATTTTTAAATGCAGAATAAAATATAGTAAAGAAATTAAAATAATGTGAAAATATTAAAATAATGTGAAGAAATATAAAAATAGAGTTTTGGAAAAGTGTAAAAAGGGATTGTCTGAACCAGGAATCGAACTGGAGACATCCCTTTCAAACCTTGAAAACCACATGCTTGACCAACTGAGCTGGCGTGCTGCACTGTTTGGAAACGGATCGATTTAAAAATAACACGCGTCGCTTCCTGCTCTCCTCCCGCTCGCGCCATCCAGTCGTCTTCAACCTTTTGAATTTTCAAAATCCAGCGTCGGCCTTTCTTCGACGCTAGGTCCCTGGCTAATATCAAAAATGCAGCACACATAATATAAATACATTCTAAAGCCATGGTTCGATTGGAAACATCACTCCGAATGCAATGGTACTAGTCTCGAGGTCCAATTTTTCCTATTTTGTGGAACCCTAAAACGGCACAGGAAACCCTAGTTATGGTGAAACACGATTCCGGCCATAAAAATCCAATTGGTTTGCCCAGAAAGCTTGCAAGCTTGATTCTAAACACAGACAAACAATCAAAAAGAGTTAATAATGCATGAATATGAGAATTCGAATTTGAGATTTTCAAGAACAAACCAAACACTGATTTCACGATTCTGAATGGATTTGTGCAATGTGAGGGTCTGGATCGACTCAGGAGATGTCAAGCAATGTGTTGGACACCTCAAAAACGATTGAAAACGGCTGGAAGTAGGGTTTGTACTTGCTTGTGCACCACGGTTTTTTGAGCTTTGGAATAGGGTTTTTGAGCCAATTTTTTCGTCCTTTCTTGATAGGTATGCATCATATATTTATACTGGATGGATTTGGAATGGTTTTTGGAAAGAATTGATCAACATTCAATGGAAATCAAATTTTGATATTCTCATGAAATCAAATTTTCAAATTTTGTCCAATTTCAATCCAATCTTGCCAAATTTGATCCAATTTCGAAATTGCTGGCATTTATGGGTTGATTGGATCACAAGAAAGCAATAAAAATCAATCTTCCAATTAATTTTGATTTTATAATTTATTTTAAGATTTAATTTGTATTTAAATAAATAAATTACAAATTAAATAGAAAAATAAATCAAAAATTCGTGGCATTGGGCTTGGGCACTCCTAATTGCTTGAGGAACAAGTTAGGATGAAGAAAAAGTAGGCCCATTTGCAAAAGATTTGATTTTTTGAAGTATCTCTCTTTGTGCATTCTTCCAAAATTGCCCAACTTGTGAATGGTGTAACTTGCTCAATTTTCCACATTTTTGAGTGTTCTTGGACTTTTTGGAAAGCTATAAGAGTCCTCTAACCAATGTCTTTGGTCTCATCTCATTTGGAGTTACCATGCTCAAAATATCTTCAAAACAAAAGTTGACTTTTGTTGACTTTGAAAATGACCAGAATGTTTTGAGCTATACCTCTCAAATGAAGCACTTTTGGACATTCTTGTGAGACATGAAGTTGTAGAGAATTGAATTTCCTCAAAACAAGAGGTGGTGGAAAATTTCGAGAAAGTATGAGAAAGTTATGATCAACAAAGTTCATTGACTTTTCATCTAGAAACCCTAATTTAGAAAGTTTGACTTTGGGCAAATCTTGAGTTTTCTTGATGAATCATGACCAACCCTTGATCAAATGATGAATGTAACTTCAAAATGAGAATGTTGACCAAAATCGAAGTTTTGACGTATGTTGACCACTTGACTTTTGTCCAATACCCGATTTTCAATCATCCGAGCAATTGTCGAGGAAACTTGACTTGTGAAGCTTGAAACTTGACATGGAGAATCTTTGAAGCATATGAGGAGGCATGAATACCATTGGAGATGTTGGAAATCCATCTTGGCTTGAGAGATACCAAACCCTAGTTTGGGTCGATTGTCTAGAGAGAGTTTGTCGATCAACTCGAGGAATCCTTGAGTATGGATGCATGAAATCTTTGAGAAGATGGAGGGCAAATTTTGGGTATGACACTGCCCCTGCTCAATCTTCTTGTACCGGAAGGGTTAGATTGACATGCTTGTCTTTCGTGACCGGAGGTAGAAGATGATTGAACACCGAGTACACCGAAAATTTGCACCGCTGGTGGATGATGCGGAATGGGCTTACTGATGCCATTTGGAAAGTTGAGACTTCACTGGGAACGAGTCGACGCTAGACTCGAGGTTGTTAATAGGAGAGCCGACGGAGATGGGCTTCGATGCCATCCGAAAGGGCGATGGGGAGTGAGTCGATGTTAGACTCTGAGATGTTCCTGAACGGATAGAGACGGGCTTAAGATGCCATCCAAGGAGTCGACGTTAGACTTCGTGTTCACTTTGAATGAAGTTATTGGTCCGTATTGATTTTTTTTTTTTTTAACCATATATGCAGATTCGAAAGTGAAGAGATGTTGACAAATAGTCGAGATGGGCTTAAGATGCCATCCAAGGTAATCGAGTCGCACGCTAGAGTTGATAATAAGGAATCGAATAAATCTTCGTGTTGATTACTCGAGGAGATTGTAGTTGGCCGAATGTGGATAGCTTCCTGTGCATCGGTGTTGATCCATTGCCTGTTATCGGAGGATAACCGAGGTGGTCTTTCGGATAGTTTTCCCGGTTCGGGCTTAATCTCGACCTGCTTATGGAGGTGGTCTTTCGATAGTTTTCCGGCTCGGGCTTAATCTCGACCTGCTTGAAGGCGGTCTTTCGATAGTTTTCCGCCGATTCGGGCTTAATCTCGACCCGTTTAAGATCACACTGCTTTGGAGAAAACAAGAAAAACTTTGATAGAATATTTGTTAGTCTTATGCAAAGTATGATGCATGATAGTGTATATGAATGACATATGCATAAATTATGACTTTATGAGAAATGTATGAATGATGAATGTTGTGATATTTCAAAACGTATCCATCTTGAAGAAGATGCGGATGTTCTACTTGAAGATTTCTGACTTCTGCCTGGGGAATTGAGTAGGTGGAAGTCACTGCTTTTGAAGGAGAGGAAAGATATCCTGGATTCCTCTGATGCACTATCTGACCAAGTCTTGGGCCTAGATATTGTTGAGGAAGGTAGAGATTGAGAAACTCGTTGTTGGAGATCTCATAGATAGACCCTGCTGAGGAGAGTCTGGGAGGCGATCTGTCGAGGACCTTGTACGTAGATCCTGCTGAGGAAATTTATGAGGCGCTCTACTGGGGATTTCGAGTGTAGATCTCGCTGGAGAGCATTTGATGGTTGCCGAGAGACCGGGCTAGAAGAGTCTGGAGTCCGTTGTAATCTCTGTTTGGGGAATAAAAGGTGTACATTTCCTCCGATGCACTATCTGACCAGGTTTCGAGTCCGATACCGCCGAGAAGGGGAGGATTGAGAAATATCCGCTGGGATGAAGTGTTATCGCTGAGACCGATGTAACGTTGTTGGTTGAGCGGATTCACCGCTTGGATTCCTTATACTCCGCTGGGGAAGGTGTGTGTGGTGACACCTTTATGCTCTGGGGAACTATTTGTTGACTTTCGTCATCTCAATTCGAACCAGTAAGTACTTTTGTATGTTCACTTTTCGTATGTTTGTGATCGATTCTTATTGTTAAATGCGATAGTCATTCAAAGCAAACGTTGGACTTATTGCAAATAACAACAATGTAAATTGTAAAGAGAAAGAAGTCGATTTATTTGAAAGGTGGCGTATGCCCAAGTAGTTTGTACACAAGAAAGGTAAAAGCTATGGAAACAATCTCGTTAAGTCCCAACTATGCTAGTACTATATATTTCAACTATCTCATCTCCTTGCTTGTAGAAAGTGAGTAGACCGATCTTCGCCATTTGAATCTTGAATGCCGATAGTAGTCCGAAGCGATGATCCGAAGAGACATAGTCGTACGCTTAAATCCCTAACTTTGCCTAGACCGCCTTTCGGTTTTCACCACCGGATACCTTTTTGCCCAAGCCGCCTTTTCGTGTTTTCGACTTGCCGGTGTACATGTTTTGTATATATCCTTAATTTTGCCCGAACCTTTTGGTTCGCCAGATGCCCTTATTTTTGCCTAGGTTCGCCGACCTAGCGGGTCTATTTCATGCGTAGTATTTTTGACTATGTCTCGCTCACTGTGGTGTGGGAAATCTTCACCATCCATGGTGCTAAGTATCATAGCTCGCCGAAAATACGTTTGACTACAAACGGTCCCTCATAAGTGGGAGTCCATTTGCCCCGGATCACCTTGTGGAAGAATGATGCGCTGACTACTAGATCACCGACTTGGTAGACTCGGTGCTTGACCTTCTTGTTAAATGCTCGATCATTCGCTTCGATAAATGTCCCATGGCGATGGATGCGAGTCGCTTCTCATCAATCAAATTAATCGGTCAAGGCGAGTCTCGACCCAATCGCCTTCGCCTAACTCGCCTCCCGGAGGATTCTCGTTGAGGGTATCTCGAACCTCGATGGGTAAGACGGCTTCCATACCGTAGACAAGAGAGAAGGGGTTGCCCTCTGATGTTCGGTAAGTGCGATAACCATGAAGAGCAAATGGTAACATTTCATGCCAATCTTTGTAAGTCACCGCCATCTTCAGATAATCTTCTTAATGTTCTTGTTGGCGGCTTCCACTGCGCCATTCATCTTAGGCCGATAAGGAGAAGAGTTGTGATGCTTGATCTTGAACTGCGTGCAGAGTTCGGTGATCATCTTGTTGTTGAGATTTGAACCGTTATCTGTGATAATCCTTTCAGGAGTGCCATACCGATAGATAAGATTATGCTTGATGAATCGAGCCACAACATTCTTGGTAACAGATGCATACGAGGCTGCTTCTACCCACTTGGTAAAGTAATCGATTGCCACAAGGATGAAACGATGTCCGTTGGAAGCTGTGGGCTTAATCTCTCCAATCATGTCAATGCCCCACATTGCAAAAGGCCACGGAGAAGTTAAAACATTCGAGGTACCGGAGGTACGCACTTTGTCGGCATAACCGCACTTGTGACAAGATCGAAGTAGGGTGACAATCGCCTTCCATGGTGGACCAATAGTAACTGTTCTCAAAATCTTCTTAGCCATGGTGTGTCCACCGGAGTGGGTACCAAATTCGCCTTCGTAACTCTTCCATGATACGCATTGCGGTTTTCTCGTCTACACAATGAGTAAGCACAAGTCGTGGTCGCTTGTATAAGATGTCGAGAGGAAGAATTTGGAAGCAAATCTCCTCATGAACTTTTATCATTAATGATGCCCTCTGGATATTCCCGAGTCTCAAGATACCTCTTCACATCGTAGTACCAAGGTTTCTCCTCCGATCAAGCTCACAACAATACCGGTTCGTCGAACTTCTCAATGATGATCCGGGAGCCTCGTTGTCCCATCTAACCTTGAACATAGACGACATAGTAGCCAATGCGCCCGCCAACCGATTCTCTTCTCGGATATGATTGAAAGTGATCCTTCAAAGTAAGGAATCAAACTCAACGTGCTCGATATGGAATGAGATTCGGATGCTTCGATCCCACTCGCCCTAAATCGACTAATCACCAAAGTCGAATCTCCATACACTGTAAGAACTTGATTCTTAAGTCAATAGCACTTTTGATACCCATGATGCACGCCTGTACCGGCCATGTTGTTGGTGCATGAAACATAATCGGCGGTGAAAGGCGATGTCCGGTAGGGATGTAATGATGGCGCCAATGCCATTGCCAAATGCGCTTGAGGCTCCATCAAAGACCATAGTCCATCGGGATCCTTGTTCGTGTCCTTCGTCTGGCCTCGGTTCTTCACAATCAGTAATTAGTAAAACATCTTCATCTCGAAATTGAACCGCATAGATCGATAGTCATCTACGGCTTGATGAGCCAAGTGATCGGCTACCACACTTCCTTTGATCGCTTCGAGAAGTGTACGGATATCATACTCGGTCAAGATCATTTGCCATCTTGCTATTCTTCCGGAGAGAGCTGGTTTCTCAAAATGTATTTTATCGGATCCATCTTGAAATCAACAAGGTAGTGTGAGTCAACATATACGCCTTAGTCGGAGCAGCCCAAGCTAAAGCGTTGCAAGTTTTCTCGAGTGTGAGTATCTTGTTTCACAATGCAAACTTTTGCTAAGGTAGTATATTGCATGCTCTTTTCGACCAAACTCGCCATGTTGCCCCAACACACACCCCATTGAGTTCTCTAACACCGCCAAGTACATGATAAGAGGTCTTCCTTCGGCGCATCGATAGGAGGATTTTGTAGGTATTCCTTGATTTTGTCAAAAGCGATCCGGCAATCGCTGCTCCATTCCACTACTTGATCTTTCTTAAGTAACTTGAAGATTGGCTCACAAGTAGCGCTAGTGTACAATGAATCGCAATGTAGTTCAATCGCCCAAGAAACCTCGACTTCCTTCTCGGTGGGAGTCGGCATCTCTTGAATGGCTTTAACCTTCGCAGGTCAACCTCAATACCTCTTCCACCGACTACAAACCCTAGGAGTTTTCCGATCCGACTCAAAGGTGCACTTGTTGGGATTAAGTCTCACCCATTCTTCAACCTATCAAACAGTCGCAAATGATCGAGATGTTCTTCTTTAGTCTCAGAATCGAGCTATCATGTCGCTCACGAGACCTCTATCTCGTGATGAATCATGTCATGAAACAATGTCACCATAGCACCGATAAGTGGCGCCGGTTTAAGTCCGAACGGCATAACCTTGTAGCGTAAAGTGCCCCACCGTAACGAAAGTAGTCTTCCATGTCTTCGGAGCCATCTTGATCCGATTGTAACCGAGAAACCATCCATGAAGGAGAAAACCTTATGCCGAGTGTTGTCAACCGTAACATCAATATGAGGAAGTGGGAAATCGCCTTTCTGACTCGCTTTGTTCGATCTCTAATCCACACATTCGTACCTTACCATCCTTCTTAGGCACGGTACCACATTAGTAACCCATCGGGATAAGAGGTGACAACTAAGAAACCATTGAACCGCTTCATAACTTTGGCTTTGATTTTCTCGACATCTCGTGACGCATGCGATGAACCTTCGTTTCACCGAGGAAACCTTCTTTGTCGGCAATCGGTACCACAATATCAATGTCTAAACCAGCATGTCTTCGTATGACCAAGCAAAACCTCAATATAGTCTCGTAGCATCCGAACCAATATTTCTTTAACACTGCTCAAGACCCGCCTCCTATCTTGATCTCTTTTCGCTCACAAGACTCCAAATTCACAACCTCAACTTGCTCTTCGTGGTGATAACTCGCTTCTTCTTGTAGGCAAGTTCTCCGGCACTTCACAATCTTCCTCACTTTCGCCTTCGCCTTGGTAGATCGGATTATCAAGTCATATTTAGCAATAGCATAGTCATATTAACGAGATTCGAGTGATTCGCAGTTGTATCACGGGTGTGTAAGAAACACATAGCTTTTGAAGGGTGATAAAGTAAAGAAAGAAAACAAACAATTGAATGCAAAAGTCCAACGATTTATTGAATGAAAATACGCAAACGATGATAAAACCCTCAAAGAGCCATGACGCAAGGCACCAGCTTTCAAAGTTTATTGTTCAAAACATAAAGAAATGCGAAAAGCAAAACAAAACAAAAGCAATTACTCCGGCTAAAGGAGATTGGTATGACGCCTTCGCCTTCCAATTGCGAGCCCATGATCCGGAGTTGGAAGATCCACTTGTCGATGTCGGCCGCTGTCGCCCTCTATAGCATGGATTCCACTGGCCGATGCGGAAAGGAAATTGGCCGCACGTTCGGCGTATCATCTTCTCGATTGATGGTGAAGCCTAAACCAGCTTTGTCGGATTTGAAAGGAAGATCGTGAGTCGACCCCAAATGTAACTACCTTCTTCAACAGAGCTTGAGCACCTTTCAAAGAGGCCATCCTAGGCGGAACTTTAGCAACTTCAGAGGACAGAGAGTCAACAGCATGACTGGTATTGTTTCAAAAGCTTGACAGGAGTCTTAAAGAATTCACCCTCCATCTCGAGATAGCGGAATGACCAGATGACCGACCATATACTCTTCTTCACCACATACCGTGACAACCTTCCTTTCACCGGTATTTCAGCCGATGTAAGGTAGAGGTAATACCGCCCCATGTATCCAAGGGCGCCCAAGTAGGCAAGAGTAAGGACGGATGTCCATGACAAAGAAAGTGGAGTCAAAAGTCCGGGAACCGACTTTAACAGTGAGTGAGCTCTCCAAGCATCGTCGCTTAGAACCATCAAAAGCTCTCACAATAATGTCACCGGGTCTCGAACCAACCCTTCGACATCAAGTCGATCAAAAGCGCCTTCTAAGGATATTCAGAGCGTAACCAGATCGACCAAAACATGAGATAAGGTAGTACCCTTGCATTCAACAGATGTGCAAGGCTTTGTTATGTTCCTTTCCCAGAGTCAAATCAAGATCGAGAAGCCTAAGCCGTTGTTGCAGCCAGCTAGCAATACAAACTTCGAACTGGTCGGTGGTAGTGTCTTGCAGACGTGAGCATTCTTCGTAAACTTCACCAAGGCATTAGCATGAGCCTCGGAGCACAAGAGCAGAGCAAACATGGAGATCTTGGACGGAGTCCGTCCTAACTGTTCCACAACATTGTAGTCACTCTTCTTGATGATCTTCAGAATTTCCTCCATTTCTTGTTTGGAGGTGTCTTCAAGAACTCTTTGGTACTTCGTTGAGCAGGATGAGCCACCGTTCTTTCCTCTAGCCGATATTGGTTGAGTAGTGGAATGCGAGTGAGTCGCAGTCTTTTGGAGGAGAGATCTCGAGAGAATACCCTTCCGCTCGTCACCTTATCGGATCCGGATGTTGTCAATGTCGAATAGAAACTTCAATGGTAAGATCTTCAATGGTCGAGGGTCTTGTTTGACGCCATGGTAGTAAACATCACCCATAGTTCCAAGGGATAGCCTTGTCGAGGAATATGGCACCGGTCTTGGAGAAGTGATAATGAGAGGTGCCACCGGCACAGGATCGCAGAGGAGATCCTTATCGTGTTAACATCAGATAGTCTTCTGGAAATCGTCACCCCATCCGGTCGCCTTAACATCTTCAATAGGAATCTTGTAACTATCGTGGACCTGTACTTCACCATGTAATCATACTTTCCACTTGGTTGCCCCAAGGTATCCCATACGATGGCACGCCGCTCGCATTGTCGATCTTCAATTTAGACATTTCTTCACACGCCGCACAGTGGTTTTAGGAATAGTATCTCACGGTTATCCATCATACATCGAACGCGCCTTCTCAACCAAGCACAACCATCGCGCAGAGGGCACCAACGACAATCCTCCGGGCATCCCGGATTGACACCGCTTGCAACAAATTCTTCTTAACGGTCATCGAGGGATGGTCAAGTCATCTATGTTGAAAACATAAGTATCGCCACCGACAAAGATTGGAACTCTTGTCATGGTTAGGCATAGGAGCGCTGATCACATTCGAGTTTCAACCGAGGATCAAATTCAATCGCTTAGCTTCAATCATATCTTGAATCTTGTTCTTCGAGCCCAACAATTGTCGATCGTGCCTCGGGTGTTGGAATGGTAAGCACACTTAGCATTTGGATTGTACTGGAGAGGAAGTGTTGACATTCCGAGGAGGATCCTCAAAGTAATCACCGCTTTCAACATGTGTTGCAAGGCTTGACAATGGCATGTTGATCTTGAACCGCCTTCGTGGCGGCCTGCCACGCGCTGTCTCACCGAGGTTGGCCGATGTAGGATCGAGATCACAACCGCCTCACGCATTGAGCGGTCGGTCTTGGCTCGGCTTTTCCGAGCATACACAAGATTGGCTTCTTTCTTAGCACCAAAAGACCTCTTCGCAAAGATTTGAAGATGTCTCTATCAATCTTTCCACTCTTGATACCACTTCAATGCGTCATTAATATCACCGGTGAATCCGATGAAGAGTTTCCAATCGATGATTGAAGAATGGGCCCGCTGTCCCCATGAACATATCAACCAACTCCCTATTGGACAAGGGTGGTTGAACTCACCGCTAGATCTCTCACTTCGAGCATACTCCTTGAACTTCTCACACGACCCATAGACATGCTTTGTAGTTGCATGCGAGTGGTGTCAATTCAAGATTGTACTCATATCGTCTCAGAAAGCATCGCCAAATCACCCAAGTACGGATACGGTCGTTTTCTAGCTGATAGTACCATTCCAATTGGGTTCCGGACAAACTTTCTTGAAAATAGTGCATCCACAACTTTCTGTCATCAGTGTGGGGATTGATTTTCTGAACATAGGACTTCAAATGCAACTTAGGGCAAGACATGCCATCATACTTAGCAAAAGCAGGAACTTTGAACTTGGGAGGAATCACAACACCAGGAACAAGACTCAGATCATCAAAATTCAGCCCGGACATCTTCAGGTTTTCCACAGCATTCAGACGGTCTTCAAGTTGTTTGTACTTGTCATCTTCCTCAGAGTACTGGCCATAATCAGAATGATCCTCTCCTCCTTTCTTTGGCTCACGCTGCTCACCTTCATCACCCTTGGTACTCCCCTCGGTATGGACACTTCCTTCAGAGAGCTCGATCCGACTGACCACTTTTGGACCCCCTTTGAAACGCTCACCCATGTCGAGGAGACCAACAACCTTCTTCTTCTTGTTGATGAGCTTCTTCAAATCTTCTTGGCCTTGGACCAAGTTGGTGAACATCTCAAAAACCGAGCATTCGAGCCTCGAGATCTTTGACATCTGCTCAAGAGCCATTTCGCTAAAATAAATAGCGAGCAAATGAGAAAACCAATCTCCAATGTACCTGTGATGCAATGTTATGCTATGATATGCAATGTTTATGCGAATGCAATGCAATGTTTTCAAGGACCTAAGAGATTTAAATTTGTTAAACAAGCAATGAACAAACATTTATTAGTACTTTTTCATTATTTTTCTTTTTAAGTACAAGAGATAGTTCAAAACAATAAAAGAAAAGCATAAAAATCCTAAAGCTCTAAGTCTCCCATGGGCGCTTCCTCTTGGTGCCGATGTAAGCGTTGATATTTCGCTCCTCATGAAGTAGCTTGGTCAACTCTAGAAATTTCTTCTCACTTGCATAACACTGAGCTTCAAGGTATCCTTTCTTCTTTAAGCCGAATCCAGATCGCTTGTGTCTTCAAAATCAATAGGCATGTCGATGGAGAACAAGATAGGTACGCCACCTATAGCAACAGTTCCATAATTACCGGTAAAAGCGTGAATGGCATCATGAGGTTTTGAGCTCGAGCTCGCACCCATTTGAGGTAAGGTTCCCAAGGAATGGAGTTCGGTGCCCCAAAGTCTTGGTATCGCCTTCTTCACCATGCCCCAAGCATGTATAAACCTTCGCTTGTAATCGAGATCGTGATTGTAGTCGAACACAACATCTTGGAGAAGCATATCATGTGGACCATCTCTTCGAGCAAAACCAAACCGACGAGAGCTAAGGAAGGGTTATAAGTAATACCTCCCTTATACCAAGGAGTGGTACATTAGGGAACTCCACAACGCCAATGAATGTGAAGTCCTTTTGAGAGAAAAGATTCCAACGGATATCGAATGAGAGAGTGACATCAACCTTGAGACCATCTCAACCTTTGTTCATTCTTCAAAATCGATGGAGGAAGGTGCGAAATAAACCACCTTGAAAGTAACGGTATACAACACATGAGAGTTCCTTGTCTTTAGTAGTACGAGTGTGAGAGAATGTAGGATGTCTCCAAGTAAAGTAGGCACAGATTGCGGTAAGAAACAACTTGATGGCATTGACATCTATGAATTGATCCGAGTTAGGAAATAGAACCAAACCATAAATTAGCAAGGCCACAATGTTTTCAAATGCATGGAAACTCATAACTTTGAGGAATTCTCGGGCTTTCTTAATTAGGAACTTGGAAAGTAAGGGAAGGTAAAAGTAACAGAAAAAGACCTTCGTTAGATTCTGAGTTCGGGAGAATGGTTATGAAAAGGGAAGGTATTAGCACCCCTTTCCATCCGTAGTTTATTCTACGGGCTCTTAGTTGCTCTAGATCACTTTTTTAAAATTGCTTTCTTGTGTGTTTGACAAAAATGTTTTGAAAGAGGCATTTCGCTTTGACTTTGTAATGACTCATGTAGGAGTGTATACAAAGTGTTCGGAAATGTTTTGTTTTTGAAAAGAATTTTGAACTTTGAAAAGTGTGTGGTGTGAAAAGCATTTGATAGAGCAAGCAACTAAGAGACTTATTTACCCACCTTAATTGGTCGCTTTGTTGTACTTCTACATTCCTTTAGAATAGCGCAGCCGCATTCATTAGTTAGTAGGTAGCTCCATTCGTTGGATGTAAGCGGACATTCGAAGGACATCGGATGGTCATCGAAAGCAACTTGTAGGAGGTATCCTAGCACATTCGAAGGGACTATCATCATTTTTCGTAGGCGACAATCGAGGGTCAAGATCATGTATTCGTAGGCGACATCGTGGGTCTATGATCTTTGTATCGAAGGGACTATGATGATTTGTTTGTAGGCAACGGTGCTAGAATACCTCTACGTTCGAGGGACATGACCATTTTGAATCGAAAGGCATCGAGAGAGAATTACCCTAAGGGGTGCGTGTGTGATAGAAGTGTGTTGAATTCAGAATATGTTATCTTGAAAATTAGTGTGAGCTATGTTAAATTATTATCTTGCCATACACGCCTAATTACTAGCAATTGATAAGGGTGCGGAAAGTAAAATGCGGAATGTAAAGATGCGGAAAGATAAACCTACGCTATTACATGGCTTTGGGGCAGATACATAATTTAAACTTGCGGAAAATAAAACCCTAGATTAAACTATTACAACCCATGAGCAGTTACATAATTGGAAAAAAGAAAATGATAAAAGAAAAACGTCCGAATCGGAGCAACCTGTGAAAGAATGGGAAATCGGAAAATACGAGATGAATTGAATAAGAGGAAAAATGTTAGAAAAATGCAAATTTTAATATGAGAAAATTAATATATGCTGGAAATAAGATAAATATATTAAAATAATTTTTTGGGTTTTTTTGGAAAAGATTTAATAATTAAAATGCAATTTATAATGATTTAAATGCAAAAATAAAAATAAAATAAATATGCATGCAAAAATTATATTTTTTAATTTATTAAATTAAATAAAGGTTTTTATGAAAATAATGTAAAAATAAAAAATGTTTTTGGTAATTTTTAAATGCAGAATAAAATATAGTAAAGAAATTAAAATAATGTGAAAATATTAAAATAATGTGAAGAAATATAAAAATAGAGTTTTGGAAAAGTGTAAAAAGGGATTGTCTGAACCAGGAATCGAACTGGAGACATCCCTTTCAAACCTTGAAAACCACATGCTTGACCAACTGAGCTGGCGTGCTGCACTGTTTGGAAACGGATCGATTTAAAAATAACACGCGTCGCTTCCTGCTCTCCTCCCGCTCGCGCCATCCAGTCGTCTTCAACCTTTTGAATTTTCAAAATCCAGCGTCGGCCTTTCTTCGACGCTAGGTCCCTGGCTAATATCAAAAATGCAGCACACATAATATAAATACATTCTAAAGCCATGGTTCGATTGGAAACATCACTCCGAATGCAATGGTACTAGTCTCGAGGTCCAATTTTTCCTATTTTGTGGAACCCTAAAACGGCACAGGAAACCCTAGTTATGGTGAAACACGATTCCGGCCATAAAAATCCAATTGGTTTGCCCAGAAAGCTTGCAAGCTTGATTCTAAACACAGACAAACAATCAAAAAGAGTTAATAATGCATGAATATGAGAATTCGAATTTGAGATTTTCAAGAACAAACCAAACACTGATTTCACGATTCTGAATGGATTTGTGCAATGTGAGGGTCTGGATCGACTCAGGAGATGTCAAGCAATGTGTTGGACACCTCAAAAACGATTGAAAACGGCTGGAAGTAGGGTTTGTACTTGCTTGTGCACCACGGTTTTTTGAGCTTTGGAATAGGGTTTTTGAGCCAATTTTTTCGTCCTTTCTTGATAGGTATGCATCATATATTTATACTGGATGGATTTGGAATGGTTTTTGGAAAGAATTGATCAACATTCAATGGAAATCAAATTTTGATATTCTCATGAAATCAAATTTTCAAATTTTGTCCAATTTCAATCCAATCTTGCCAAATTTGATCCAATTTCGAAATTGCTGGCATTTATGGGTTGATTGGATCACAAGAAAGCAATAAAAATCAATCTTCCAATTAATTTTGATTTTATAATTTATTTTAAGATTTAATTTGTATTTAAATAAATAAATTACAAATTAAATAGAAAAATAAATCAAAAATTCGTGGCATTGGGCTTGGGCACTCCTAATTGCTTGAGGAACAAGTTAGGATGAAGAAAAGTAGGCCCATTTGCAAAAGATTTGATTTTTGAAGTATCTCTCTTGTGCATTCTTCCAAAATCGCCCAACTTGTGAATGGTGTAACTTGCTCAATTTTCCACATTTTTGAGTGTTCTTGGACTTTTTGGAAAGCTCTAAGAATCCTCTAACCAATGTCTTTGGTCTCATCTCATTTGGAGTTACCATGCTCAAAATATCTTCAAAACAAAAAGTTGACTTTTTGTTGACTTTGAAAATGACCTGTAATGTTTTGAGCTATACCTCTCAAATGAAGCACTTTTTGGACATTCTTGTGAGACATGAAGTTGTAGAGAATTGAATTTCCCTCGAAACAAGAGGTGGTGGAAAAATTTCTGAGAAAGTATGAGAAAGTTATGATCAGACAAAGTTCAGTTGACTTTTCATCTAGAAACCCTAATTTAGAAAGTTTGACTTTTGGGCAAATCTTGAGTTTTCTTGATGAATCATGTCCAACCCTTGATCAAATGATGAATGTAACTTCAAAATGAGAATGTTGACCAAAAATCAGAAGTTTTGACGTATGTTGACCACAGCTTGACTTTTGTCCAATACACCGATTTTCAATCATCCGAGCAATTGTTCGAGGAAACTTGACTTGTGAAGCTTGAAACTTGACATGGAGAATCTTTGAAGCATATGAGGAGGCATGAATACCATTGGAGATGTTGGAAATCCATCTTGGCTTGAGAGATACCAAACCCTAGTTTGGGTCGATTGTCTAGGAGAGAGTTTGTCTGATCAACTCTTGAGGAATCCTTGAGTATGGATGCATGAAATCTTTTGAGAAGATGGAGGGCAAATTTTGGGGTATGACAGGCGCCATTTCACATGGCTTCTCTCTGACACGTGTTCGGCATGCATGGATGCCCCAACCACCTCATTAATTTGTTTGTTGACTGAGTCGCCTATAAGTATGGCGCCTCAAATGAGTTTTTTACATCACAAATCTTCACTCTACCTCTGATACAACTCTCACATAATAAGAAAAAATTTCAATCATGAGTCTTATGACTTTAGGAGATTCTCATCAAGGGACAAGGGCAAACATTGCTACGTTTGTAAGTTTTATCCTTTATATTCTTATTCAAATATTCCTTGATTAATATGTTATTATTTTTTATACTTTCTTATCCACTATATTTTTCACATTTTATTTAGGAGACGAAAAAATTTAGATGTCGGTCACATAATTACGTTGCTCCCAATCCATTTATCATTCCATACCTTGAACGTGCAAGTTTTGGGGATGTTATTAAAATCTCCAACTGTACTATAGATTTAAAGTTTATTCTTGCATTATGCAAAAGGTGGAGACCCAAGACACGCACCTTTCATCTGCCCGTAGGTGAATGTACTGTCATACTTGAGGAGGTTTACATGTTGATGGGTCTTCCGATTAATGGTAAGGCGGTTAATTGTCAGGTCCAATAATCCAACACTCTATGCGAGGAGATGTTGGGTAGAGATATGGTGGAAGATCCTAGTGCAAGAGGCCAAGGTATTTTTTTAACCACACTTAGAGCGCATTATGATTCCCTTGGTTTGGACGAAAATTCGACCGAGGAAGCAAAAACAATTAAGACACAAAATTATATTATGTTATTGTTTGGGAGCCTATTATTCCCCAAGAGTACAGGAAATAATGTAAATTTTATGCACTTAAGTTTGCTTGGGGACATTGAAAGAATAAGAAAATATTGTTGGGGTTCTGCTGTTCTAGCTCAACTATATAGTTCCTTATGTAAGAACTGTAAGAAAGACACAATTACTTTTAGTGGATGCACTTTCTTGCTTCAAGCATGGGGTTGGTGGAGAATGCAATCCCTTAATCCCGTCAACCACCAAGCGTTTAGTTTTCCCTACATAACAAAGTAAGTACATTGCAAAATTATTAAATTATTTATGTCTTAGATATATATAAACTTAATATATTATATGTTCATTCATTTAGGTATAGTGTAACGGGTATGGATTACGGAAGGAATCTGAGATTCAATGTTTCCTTTATCGTAATCTATTAGACCACCTTGGCTCGGATGATGTACGTAATTCCTATAAACTCCAACTATTTTTAACATATATTATTTTAAAATTTATCATCAATGCATATTTTTATCAACAGCTTATATGGAGACCATACCGGTTTGGACCATGTACCCAATGAAGATGATGCACAAGTTCGATCGCGAAGATCGCTATTATACGGTTTAACATTATGAAAATGCACCACAACAACCGTGTGAAGAATCCTTGGCATCTCAAAAGGATTGATACCCAATGGGGATATAAAAATTGGAAAACTTTTGCCAGGGAGTTTTGTACGATTTGGAAAAACCGTCGGGACCATGTCTTTCAATTTCCTGTTTTTCAGGATGACGAAATTATGCAACACTGCCAAGACATTGGTTGGTACAGATCCGTAACAAACCTAGAAATGCATGTCTCTCACCCCCGCTATTTGGTCCACTCACGCACCCAGTGGGGCCAACCCTCAGCTCCATAACAACAACCGCAACAACACTACCAACAACAACCCCAACAACAACCGCGACAACACTACCAACAACAACCGCACCAACAATACCAACAACAACCCCAACAACACTACCAACAATAATCGCAACGTCCATCAACCTCCCGCCAACCAACCCGACGATACATGACCACCAACATTCAATCCCAACCCCAATCTCAACCTAATTACCAATCCACCCAAATGTCCGACACACAATTTCAATATTCTCACATGCCCAACACTTAAATACAATACTCCAAAGAAAGAGCATATGTCCAACACCCCTATATGGGCCCATCAATATCTCAACCCGAACATTGGCATACCCGGTGAATATTTCCCAACCAACCCAACATACCACCAACCATCACCGTACCAAACCCCCATCATTCATATGGGTACCAATCTCCAAACATCCAATTTCCTTTTCACCCCACCTATTTACACCACACCTATTTAGATGACAAGTGTTATCATCCCCACATGGAACCTAATCCCCCACCACAACAACCAAGCTTTGAGAACATGAGAATACGTCTATACGAAAGCGGTACTTCAAGCCATGCAGATCTTGAGGCATACATGGATCCCGACAGATACTACGAGGGCCATCGACCAACCACGGGGCCATCGCCCAACCACAGGCCATCGACCCAACCACAACAACCTCAAGAACCACGCATTACACGAGTTAGAGAGGACGCGTGGAACCCGTGATCGCCTACATGTCCCGGACCGCCAACAATAAACCTATGTAATTGTTATTCGCTATGTTTGTAATGAAAATTTAGATTTAAAGTTTAATTTCACAACAAAGTTCCATACTTAAATTTGAATCGAATTTTTTATTTTTACTTTAACGTCTATGCCAAATAAGGGCATAGACAGCTTTTTAGCTTTAACAGCTTAAAAGCGTCAAAAACCTCCGCCGCTAAAGGTATAGACATATTATGTATTTTCAAAAACGCTATAGGTACCCCTTTAGCAGACATTGTACCGCTAAAGGTACCCTTTAGCAAATTTACACTTTAGACAGCTTTTAATGTTGAACTTTAGATGCTTTTAAAAGCTACTGCCTATTCCCCTTTAGCGCTTTTCCTTTTTTTAATATATTTTTTTTCAATCACTTTAGACAGCGCTTTTAAAAAGCGCTGTCTATTCCCCCCCTTCAGCAGAGCTTTTCCTTATTTTTTTAAATATATTTTTTTTCAATCACTTTAGATTGCTTTTAAAAGCTACTCTATTCCCTTTAGCGCTTTTCCTTATTTTTTTTCAATCACTTTAGACAATATTTCATTAAAAGCGCTGTCTATCCCCCCTTTAGCAGCGCTTTTCCTTATTTTTTTTTAATAGAATTTTTTTTTTCATTTAATATAATATCTCACCATTTTTGCAACTGAATTTATAGCTTGAACATAACATTTTAAACTACAATATGCATCAATATACAACAATGAAACAATATTATAACAACATCAATATACGTCAATATACATCTCAATCTTTTTTGCACAATATACACAACAACAACATTAATTTATACAACAATGAAACAAAATCAAAATTTCTTTACAAAATAACTCTATCCTACAACGATCCGCACCTATATTACTCGAAACAAAATCAAAAATCGAAATTCATACAAGTTACCAAATAAGAACAAAACAACACAACTATAACGACATATATTATACTCAAAACTCAAAGTTATACCTGCTTATAATAAAACTCTCAACTCCATAACAAATTGGCACCAATCCTCCATAAGTTCATCCAATTGATCTTTTGAGTAACAAACACACTTGAATTCATCAAAGTACTACATAATAATATAAAATAGTATGATTTAATTAAAATACTAAGTCATTTTATGAGAAATATTAAAATAATTCCTAAGTTAGAAATTCATACCGTGGATGGAATCTCTAATCGGTCCAAAAGAATAGTTTCTTTCATAAACCTCAACATAAAATAACCGCAATCTACACCATTGCGTTGACGAGGACACTACACATGAAAAGAAAATACGGATATACATCAGTATATACAACTTAACTTGTTTTATCAAGTATCATCGCTATATTATCAAAATTGGGAAAATCTATACCTCCACTTTGATCCAAGAAATATTGTTGAATCTACTCCTTGGTACTTGAATACCTCTTTGTGCTCGAAAACTTTGTAGAACGCTATAATAAAATAATAACGAATATTTAGAACTATCTCACATAAATAATTAAATATACATGTGAATATTTTAGAACAATCTCACTTACGTGTCAATCGCCTTCTTCATATCGGGTATGTTGTCCAATCATTGCCCAATGAATCCGATAATATACAATTTCTCTCAAAGCATTAATTGTAACCAATAACCAAGGTCCACCGGAATATTAAACAAAGGTTAGATGGAAATTTTCTACACAACGTTAAAAAACGAAAAATTATAATAGAGGAAATTTAGAATGAAAATCTTACTTGTTGCCAGTATTGTATGGTAAAAAGAACAATTTCTCTGTATCTTTTATGGCCATAAATAAACTGAGTACATATGCTATTACTTCATCTGGTTTTGAGATGATTGACCCTACGTGGACAACGTTGAGATTTATGAAAGCTAACTGACTCCAACCACGCGGCGAATCAACTTGTCACACGTAAACCTTAAATAAAAACATCATTAACATTAATCATTCATTGAAATGAGTAAATAAATTCTGCAATTAATTAAACAAAGTTGGTTGGAGTATACCTGATGTATGTATCGATAACACCACGCGAATGTCAAGTGTCCAAAAACTTGGTCCAAATCCTCCATACCAATTGTCATCATGCCATGAGAATCATAAATCCTTCATCCGTGGGTACAAGAGAAGTACCACCATGGAATAGTTGTGAAGCTTATAAATGTCCGAAGGCACCCACCTATACCGTGAAGTAGTTTTCTTTCTAGCACCGTTCTCTTAGCAACACTCTTTATTTCGTGGAATGTTGCTAATTATGTGCTCTTTACCCCTACTTACGCCTTCAACTTTTAGCAAGAATAATCTAAATATCATAAAATTAGAGTGGTCAAGTATAGGATGACAAATTAACATTATCTAAGCATAAATATCATATAATTGTGTTGTACCTATTTTTGTGATGCCACTGACTCCATTGGCCGTGTAATCCCTTTATCTTTTGGTTTGGATTTTGTACAATTTTAATACCACGCATAATCTTGTGAATTTGGGACAATCTTTATACAACTTTCTCCATCGCCTACCAACCTCTCAAACATTTTTGGACAATCCTGAAGATCTTCTTCAAGTGCTTCTGCAATCTCTTCGACTCGATCATAATCATATGTATCCGTGGCATTGTCGTCTGAAACATAGGTCGCACTACTTTTCACCCCCGGTTCAACATTCTCGATGCTTTTCTCACCATGAAATATCCAACACGTATAACTTCGATCAATTCCACGCATAAGTAAATGCGATTTCAATCCATCTCGCCAACCCGACCCACATAACAACAACCCAAGCAAGGACATTTCATTCTATTCGGTCTTCAATGTTCAACAACAAACTTAACGAACTCTAATACCCCATTCTCGCATTTTTGACAATCGATCGGCACACATCCATTTTTATCCATGGTTTTAACTATTACGTATGTTAAACAAAACCCTAATTAGGAAAATCAATTATGAACTAATAAAATCAAAGTGTTACTTGACTATGAAATTCAAATTCAAATTCAAATTACAAAGATAAAGCAATTTTGCTTTATGCTAAAAGCAAAATGTTCACTTTTGGTTAGTTAGTTAATTATCGCTTTATTAACCATACAAATAGGCCTCTTTGTATGTAATCCAATTTCATTCTAATAGTACTTATTCCCACTCTAGTGTTAGTGTTGCACTTGAGTTGGACTAGGATTAGCCAATTCTAGACAAACAGTTTCTAAATGGGGACCTAATTACTCTTTAAAGGAAAACTTAATATTCTAGTAAGAGTTTATCATTCAAATCAGATTTTAAAAATAATGAATAATTCATTCTTTAACTATATATATTGATTAAAATATTTGATGAGTAAATTTCTCAAATTGTTATGTAAATAATGCTACTGATATTTACTCATTTGTCCCAAATTTGTCAAACCCCTTTGATTCTACCACTGCTATCATTGTACATAACAATCCTAACATGTTTCACTTTGCACATAATTAACATTTTGTAACTAAGTTCTACGACGACATAAATTGATTAGTAAGTTCGGCAACGACATAAATTAACTAAGTTCTCACATTTCATATTTTTCCATTGATTCTTCATCCACACACGATAAGCAAACTCCTCAGATGTCTAACTTCGCTCAAGTTCAAGTTGAATCGAACCATTTCGATTTCGATTTAACTAAGTTCTCACATTTCGATTTAACTAAGTTCAAGTTTAACTAAGTTCTCACATTTTATTTTTCCATTGATTCCTCAACTGGAACCATCAGCCTGTTGTCTAACTTCTTGTTTTTGCTCAATTTTATGCGTGCATATAAAACCGCTTTTAAGTTCTTTCGGTTATGTTTTTTATCCCTCAAAACCTAAATAGCACCGAGTTATTACCACCGCTTAGAACAAACAAAATCATGGAGACCAAATTAAGTTATTACCTATGCTTAGAACAAACAAAATCATCAATTTTATCATCTAATAGAACAAACAACAATGTTATTACCCATCAAGCAAAACTCACGTAATCCTATGATAATGTTTGATAACAAAACTCACATAATCTAGAAAATCTCAACACATAAATCACCTACATTCAACTAAACACTCTAGTCACGATGCACACCAAAAGCAACAATTACGTAATGTGCTTTAATGATAGGAACACTTACTTGGATTGAAAATGAATTAGCCGTGGGTCAAGATTCAAGGTGATGTCTAGGCGCTTGAGTTACAACGGGAGGTCACCGTGTTGATGCGAGGCGGAGGGTAATGGTGAGAGGACGACGAAGGGATGAACAGTGGATGGAGACGGTTGACGATTGATGGTAACGATGAAGATGAAGCGGTTGAGAGGAGGGTTTGAGAGATGACGGAACAAAGGGAGTAATGGAGTGAGACAGGGGGAGTTTGGGAGGAGACGAGTGTTGAGAGGATGAAGAGAGCTTGAATGGGAGGAGACGAACGGAGAAGAAGATGAACAAAGAATCAGCTGAGTTTCGTTTTTTGTTTCTGGAAATCTGATTGTAAATTTAGGGGTTTAGAAAATATTTAACTAACCAAAGGCAATATTAAAGCGCTAAAGGTATTACCTTTAGCGCTTTTAGGCTTACTCCCCTTAGCATTTAGAGTTACACAAAGGCAATAAAGCTAAAGGTATTACCTTTAGCAGCGCTTTTAGAGTTACACCTTTAGCAGCGCTTTTAGAAAGCGCTGTCTAAAGCATACCCTTTAGCAGCGCTTTTATTAATTTTTCTAAAACCCTATAGCAGCACTTAGGGAAAAAAAGTGTTGCCTTTGATAAGGCATATAGCAGCGCTTTTAATAAGCGCTGTCTAAAGTATTAAAATTTTTTTTTTTGGATACCTATAGCAGTGCTTTGGCATAAGCGCTGTCTATGTAGTGCTGCCATAACTCGTTTTTGGCGTAGCACTTATGCGCCATCTCAGATGACTTTTTTTTCTTCTATTTTGTACTTAGGTTCTATCTGAGATGACTTTTAAAAAAAGGCATGCATAAGTGCTATCCTAAATGACTCATCCTTGTAAAAAAACAATGCAGGAGCTATCTTGTATGCTTTTTCTGAAACATGATTATTTGGATAAATATTTTCAATACATGGTTATTTATGTTTTTTTTTATAACATGGTTATTGAAAAAAAATTCTACGTAAATATATGTTATATTTAAAGTCATATATTCTTAGATGATAGATGTTTTATTTTAGTACTTTTATAAAAGTATATAGACAAACATTATGTGGTCCTTTAAGTTGGATGTTTGAAAGAAAAAATGTTAATCCTTCTAATTTTTTTATAATTAATTAATCTTTTTAATTTGTAAAAAATTGTATGTTGTTAACCTTTTTAAATATGTTTTGTTACAAAAAAATTGATGTACATGTTATACACTATCGAGCTGGCTATAAGTTTGATATTGAGTAACCTATATATTATTATATACTAGAATAGGGTAGTTGCTTCATATTTAAATACATTTTTTATCTTGACTCTATAAAGTGCGGAATTGTTGCATAATGTCAACTCATTTAGAGTTTGATAGTTTATTTTAAGAGTTCTACACATTTTATTGGTTAAATATTTTTGTTTCAATCTTATTTATCAAATTATTTTTTTTCAATTTTTAAAGAGTTAGTTTTAATAAAGGAAAAAAGAAAAGATAAATATATAATTTCAAATAATTTTTTAAAATTAGATACTAAAACTATAAAAATATAAATTGAATTTTAATATAATTAGTTTGAATTTGAATTCAACAAATCTACATCACAAACTGATTAAAAAGAATTGAAGCTGATTATATAGTTAAGAAAATGTTTAAGATAAAAATTATTTAAATTATATTTAAAAATTAAAATAAATTAAAATGTGTATCTTCTTAATGAGAATTTAGTGAATCCGAGTAAATTTAAAAAATATATTTTGAATTTGTGATATAAGTTTAAAAAATTTAATTTTGAAAACAAAACTAATCCGTGTCAATACATAAATAAATAAAACTAACAAAAGAATATTAAAACGTAATTGAATCTAAGATTCAATAAATATGTAGGGTTCATATCTTATTTAATTAATTGTTTGTAATCTATGAGTACTTTTTTTATTAAATAAAAGTAAGAAAGCCTAGTTTGGGAAGAAGTCGGTGTATATATAAAAATAAAACTAACAAAAAATTCTTTAGCAAATAAAAATGTAAAATTTAATAAAATTAAGAAAATAAAAATAAAATCTAATCTTGCAAAATTAAGAAAATGAAAATAAAATCTAATCTTGCAAAATTAACCGACATATTCGCGAAGATTAACTAGCCGTTAACCTTAATTAGCTATATAAGTAAGAAGTTCTTTTTAACACTTTCAGCATAACAACACTTTCTTTCTATTTTAGGGCCAAACTTTCTTGCTTTCTTCTTGCTGCGTGCGGTTCCATCATGGCTTCCTCATTTCATTCATGGATACCTCATCATCCCATTCATCTTCACTGTCATCATGTGTTTCTTTTTCTATTACAAATGATTTCTGTTTCCATCTTGCCCTAGCTTCTTGTTCCTGCTACACACAACAACTCACCAAGAAGAGGAAACGTGGGCACCAAGAAACCAAAAAGAACAACAACATCAACAATGTTTCTTCACCCATGTTGGATATCTCCTCATATCCCAAAACTATTGTTTGTCTCCATCTATCTCTTGGGGTTTGTACTTGTCTACATGACACACAAACCGTCAAGAAACCAAAACATGTCCACCAAGAAACCATTGTTTCACAACCGGACCACACACGCAAGGCCCTTGCTGTTGAAGCCAATGTTGGTGATGCATGGATGATCAAGAAGGTGCTGACAAAGAGTGATCTTGATGATAATTGTAGACTTTTGTTGAGTAAAGATTTGGCTAAGAAATGGGTGGTTCCTGTGGTGGATAAAGCTAAAGCCGAGAATGACGGAGTCGAAGTTGAAGTGTTTGATGTTGACACTGGCTTTCCTCTTTCTCTTACTTTCAAGATACGACCTTCCAATGACAGTCATGTCTTCAACAACACATGGATTCCAGATTTTGTAGACAGAAGAAGCTTAAAGAAAGGAGATGAGATCGGACTGAAATGGAATGAAGAGAAGAAAAGATTTGATTTTTCTGTTCTTCATCGATCTTATTGATATTACTTTATAATTGTTTGAGTTTTAGAGATTCTGATTATTTGAAAACATGGATGGAGAATATGTATTTTGATGTTATTAATTAGAATGAGAAAGTTAACATTTTATGATTGCAACAAATTGAAATGTTTCCCTTTTATTTGCTCTGCTATCTCTAAATGTTTGCAATTTCTGTCTTGTTTTTACATAGTGTCATAAAGTTGAGAGAGTGAGAAAAAAAGTGTCAGTGAATTAATGGAATGAAATTAAATGCTTGTTTATCAAGTAACGAGTTAACAAACATAACCAGGAGATGATCAAGAATAGAATGTGCAAGCTAATAACAGAAGAAAATGACTAGTTCAACTGCTATCTTGCTCTCATTTTGGTGTCAGATTTGTGTGTTTCAAGGTAAGGAACATATTTGTAATTTAAGTTATGTTGCTTCCCAATATTTTATTACAACCACCCATTCACACTGATTTCATATGTCTTCTTGCAATTGCATATAGACATATACATAACCATTCACACTAATTTCAATCATGTTCAATAATAAGGAAAGTGGATGAAAATCTGTTAGTGAATAGATGATTCGTATAATTCTAACAGCAGTTCCCCGCGCTTTGCTGTTGTATTTGTGCTTGCATGAGAAGCGTTATACCGGTTCTTGCCGACAGTAACTTACGGCACCGACACTGAGACGTCGGCACCAATAATAATTTGAAAAAATTAAATAAATTAAATATAATCACAAGTGTCTGCGCCAGTTTTAGATGTCCATGATGAGATTTAGTTAGTAACCCTGCAGGTAGTGTAGTAGGTAGTTTGGCCAAATAGTTTTACATCATGGAGCACACCGTCCCAATGAAACTAGGCTGCATGAAGCTCCACCATAAGTTGGTGAAATTAAGGGACTGTTTTGAGGGACTAATTGCCAAACAGTAAGCCATCTCTATCTCACTCCTAGTGATGATGAAAACAACAATTAATTAGTAGGAATAGAGTTTTTCACTCGGGAGAAACACCCCCAAACATGAGTCACCAATTTGCTCTCACTTAGTTTTATAGCCTTCCAATCTATAGTGTTAGGTGTTCCTGCATTTCTGAATGGTGACTCATCTAGTTATATATATTAAATTAATTACCACAACGCTTCTTTTTCCTTTATAATTAATAATTTTAATAAAATTTTATATTATAAATATAATATTATAAAATTAATATACTAAAATTAATATACTAAAATTAATAAACTAAATTATATAACAAAATTTAATATAATAAATTTCATAATTTAGTATATATTAAAAATTAAAAAGTGTTAATTAATAAATATTTTACACAAATTCGAATATAAATACAAAATAAATAAAAAGCTTTTTTATTAGTCATCTTGGTCGGGATAATTATCTAAGTCAAAATCATCATAGTTTCTGTCATTCTCCGGCTCTTGACCACATACATTTTGATTTCCACCAAACCCTTGCATAAATCGCCTCATTTTCTCCTCTATATCGATTGTCTCTTCGCCATTATCTCTATTTGTCGCCGTGTTTTGTCTCATTGTCATTATTTATTATGCTGACTCGAGTCTCGCCTCATTTAACGCCAATTGTGTAACTGTTTCAAATTGTTTTGGTGTCAAATTTAGTTGATGTGACCCTCCTTCTCCATCTCTAAGTATTTGAAATAGATTTCTATCACCACTTCTCAAACTTCCCGCCAAATTTCCACCACCAAAATACAATCATTCAATCCTTTCCCGAATGACTTGATCCCAAATATAAAAATCAACATCCGCATTAAGTGGTTCCCCCTCTGCCGGAGTATACTGAGGATTATTTTCCAAAATAAATTGCAAGCAATGTCTGATAATCCTCCTACACATACATACAATAAGAAAATTTAAATTAAAGACACACACACATACACACACACACACACACACACACACACACACACATATATATATATATATATATATATATATATATATAAAGTTTCCACGTGATTTTCATGTGACAACTTTATAAGTTGTCACGTGATAATCACGCCACAAAAATGTCATTAAATTAATTTTTAAAAAACAGTTGCCACTTGATTTTCACGTGGCAACTTTATCAGTTGCCACGTGAAAATCATGCCACAAAATTGTCGTTAAATAAATAAAAATTTATAAACAACATAAATTACATTACTTACATAAACTTTCGTCGTGCGTTCATCAACAAAACCCCCCGATTTCTTTGTCTGAGTCTTTTTAATCAACTCAACAATAAGTGGTGGCCTCCTCAAATTCTTAGTCTAAATAATAAAAATTAAATTAAATTAATAAAATATATTA
>CM038794.1:24365784-24471986 GCA_021764765.1 Vicia sativa | reverse complement strand
TATGTAAACAAGCTTGATCGGGTAATAGAATCATATCGGAGGAAATGGGTTCGGATGAGCGGGTGATATTGAAATTCAAAAGCAATGCGGGATAAAAGGAGTTAAGCAGCTGAAAGCAGTTGGCATGGAAACAAGAAAGCATGGTGTGTTGCATGTTCTAAGCGTGGCAAGATCTTATGGGTTAGACCGTTATGGTCGAATTAGTATAAATAAGTCTTAATGTTAGGATTTAGCGTGTCATATCTATTGTACTAAAATTGGTCACATTCAAAATACCACATGGCTAGGAAGCAGATACCGAATGATATACGTATGATTGCACAAGACTTTATTATTCAATGTATCTTTATTCCTCCAGTCTAATTTTATCTTGCATCAATGTCTTTTAAGTTTCTTTATTTTCAAAGTCATTTCATTTAAATGCTTTTCTACCATTCTTGAAGTTCTTTACTTTTCGAGAAACTTTACATTAACGTTGTTATTTCCCAGTTTTATACATTTGTTTACATTCTGTCTTTTCGTTTCACAGTCACTTTGAAAATCTTTTACACTTTAAGAGTTTATTTGAATATTCTTTGCATTTATATACTTTGTTGTTATTTGAATCTGCATGTTCTTGTTTGTTCAGACCAAACATACGTTATTAACTTGATCACATCACTAATTAATCGAAGCGTATTTTGACATATACAAAACCTCAAAAACAAGTCTCAAATATGGATCTTTATCTTAAGTTTATACCATGTTTGCAAATACCCTTAGGATCAATCTAATCGATCTGCCAAAAGTTACGAGGAGGATTGAATAACATAACGGTTATAATCTTTCAATGGTTCGTAAATCACAACCCCTTTTTTAAAAAAACAAAAACCTTGGTGCTCTTGAGGCGAGTCACATTTTTGAAAATCAAAGTTTAAGCGTACTCCCAGTAGTCGCCATTTTCTGATGGCGTTAAAAGTGGCGTAGAGGGGTCGAATCGGTCGGATTCTCTGACTCGAAATGATTTACTCTTTTGATTTGTTTATAAAGATGCCATGAGCATCAAGCTTTATTATTTCAACACAAGAAAATGATTATGAAAAAGGGAAAGTTAATACCCTCAATTGATATGATATGCGTAACGACTAGCGCCAAACTAGGCCAAGCATTGGGAGATTCCAGTAAGGGGTTTGTTATATAAAGGGAATAAATGGAGCACCCTAAATATATATAGTTATCTATAGCTTTATATATGAATATGTTTGATAGTTTTGTGTGTTTTAAATTGTTATTTCTATGATTGGGAAAGTTTCTCCTTTGGATTTTAAGAAAGGGTAGATTATGTGGGATCCTAGGTTTTGTTATTATTGTGCTCGCAAAGATCTTTGGGATCTTACGCATACATATCCCTTAATGGGAATCGAGCATTTATAGCTCGGATCTATAGGGATCTATGGTTTGTTTGGTGCGAGGAAGAAATTTGCTTTCGGCAAGGATGAGACCTTGTGCCTCGTATTCTCAAAGGATGTTGAGAAAGTCGGAGCAATCGTAGTTCCACTTATGCTAGTGGAAGCAGGGAGTTATTAAAGGCGAATGTCATCTTAATGAAAATGTATCTAATCTATTTCATCACATACATTTTGAAAGGTTGATTGATTGAAATCTTTCATCGTAAGTTATAGGTGTTTTGCTTGAGTGTACAAGCGTTACCACTACGAGTTTAAAAAATGTTTTGAATGATTGAATCTTTTAATTGTAAGCATTGGTGTTTTGCTTGAGTGTACAAGCGTTACCACTTACAGATTAAGAGATGATTTTGTTTGAAAAGAGTTTGAAAAGTTTTGATTGTATGTGATGTGATAGATGAGATACTTCTTCCATAGAGATGATAGATGTCTAAATCTCTAGGAGAAATTGATTGGATTAGGGATGCTTTTAAAAGCCCGCCTTGTATTGTTAGCCCAAGGCATTGAGGGTCATCGGTCATCGAGGGTCCTTGTATGAAGCTTAAGAGGAAGCTATAGGGTATGGTTTGCTTTGGCTTTAAAGGGATTTCACCGAAACTATCCTTTTAGGATTAAGAGCAATTTCACCGAAATTATACTCTTTGTTATCTAAGCGGGTGATTCTTTGTATTGGAAGCCCATTGGAGGTTTGTAAGAGATTTCTGGTCTCTTTCTTTGTATGATGCCCAAGAGAAGGCTAAACTCAATGAGGAGTTCTTTTGAACGAAGCCCAAGAGGAGGCTAACTCAGCAGGGGAGTGTTGTCTTATATGAAGCCTAAGCGGAGGCTAAACTCAGATGAATGAGTTTTCTTATCACGAGCCTAAGGAGGCTAAACTCAGATGAATGAGTTACCTTGTACAAAGCCCAAGAGGAGGCTATTTGTGGGGAACCTATTGGTTAGACTAGTTGTTATGTTATAACTAGACATTTGTATAACAAGTGTGTGTGTGATATGTATTCACAGGAGTTTATGAAGGAAATATAAACAGATGCATGTAACATTTATTTACAAGAGTTTATGAATGAAATATAAACAAGTGTGTGTAAAAGCGAGCGTTTAAAGCAGCGTAACTTGATTATTTAAGTTTGAATTGTGTACAAGGAAATAAGTATGTACACGAGCAGTATTTATGTACAAGAGGATGTGGATGTACATAGGAGGGTTGGGACTTACATAAGGGTGGCCCATTGGTTTAAAGCAGTTTCACCGGAATAATGCTCCTTTAATACCAATGGTATTCAGGTATACTAGAAGAAACAGCGGATGATTTGTTTGTACTTGAGTATTTACAAATGACGTACGTATTATACAGATAAAATTGGTATGTACATGAAAGAATCGATATGTACAAGGAAATATGTATGTACATAGAAAGAATTTTGGGACTTACAGTGAGGGAGGCCCATGATCGGTTAAATTTGAGGAAAAGCGAAATCGGTTTTATCGTTTAAATCGGATCGATCATGGAAAAGATGTAGTTTGATGAAAAGTTTTGAAGAATGTTCTTGAAAGTGTTTTTGAATAGTGAAATATACTTGTGAGAAGTTTGGAAAAGTCGGGCTTGAAAGTTTGAAAAACACCTTTAAAGGTGCTTTGAAAAGTACTCAAATGTATCGTTTTCGGCTCGATAAAAATATAATCGGATGAAAGTTTTTCTGAAAATTTTTGACACTATCATAAAATAGACATGTTAATTGACATGTGTACAAAAATCACCTCAAAATGAGGAGTTTGGTTGGATTTTGAAAAAGTCAAAGTTTGTAAAAAAATGAAGAAAAATGAAAGTTTGGCAAAAATGGTCCCAAGGCTACTGAACACAGGACCATTAGGCAAACAAGGCATGAATGACTTAAGAGTGAGCTGGCAACCACAGGCGCAATACATCTGTGTGAAGTCAAACCAACTAATTATATTATAAAGCAGATATTTGAATTTGAAAAATGCGCATGGCTTCTTCTTCTTCCTCCATCTTCAATCGACCATGGATTCTTCATTTCTCCATGAAATTTCGATGTATCAAACTTGATCGTTTTAAGCCCGGGAACATGATGATGTCCTTTAATTTCATTTATTTTAAGCCTAACATGATTAAATTTCTCTAGAACACGAAGAACCCTAAAGCTGAAAATCCTAATTGAAATCGTGTATGGTGAGCAGATTGATCAATTGATTGAGTTATTGATCGATGATAGTCAGAAACAAAATGGCCAAGAGCTTTTTGGACTGGAGGCAAGGAATCATAGAGTTTGAAGTTCGTGTTCTTACATTCAAGGCGAGATCGAAATTGATGATGGAGTGTTTCCGATTGTGAATTGATGACTCCTAGCACCAACGGACTTCAAGGATTGTGTGGAAGGTCTGCTCCTCACGAAATTGCTTGATTGTTACGAAGTCCACCTGCATATGGTTCAAAGTGAAACTCGAATTTGATGTTAGAGCATTACGGGTTGAAGTTAATGATCTGCATCATTCATATGGAGTATGTTGATGATGTTTGAGTGAAAAAATCACAACTTTTCGAGCCAAACATTGAATTCGACTGATTAAAGGTTTTGGGCAAGCTTGAAATTTTGAAATGCAACTTTGAGTTTTAGTGTTTCTTAGATTTATTTTAAGTTTCAAACCAATTCTATTAGATGTTTATGATATATTAGACACCAAATATCTCATGTTTCTTCACAAGTTTTCAAAAATGCAAGAATTCTCAAATTGAAATAAGTTACTTGAATTTTAAGAAGAAGTGAGAAAGCTTGTTTGGCATAGCTTTGGTGTAGTTTCAAATGGTCAATGACCTCTATTTATTGGTCACAAGTTCTGAATGGCAGTGAAGGAAAATGGTTTTGGTATTTACAAGTTGCCTTAGAGGCAAAGTCATTTTGCAATAAATGCAAAGGCTTCCTTGCTTTAATCAGCCTATCCTCTTTGCAAGGTGGCATGGCTTCTAGAAGAAGAAACTCAAAAATGACCTATAATCTTGAAGTTTGTACTTGAAAATCAAAGATTTTGGAGCTCTATGTTTCAAAATCAAAAGTATAGCTAGACACCATGGATTTGCAAGTTCTTGGACATTTGGAAAGCTTGTTTCAAGAGCTACAACTTTCATGTTTTTAGTTTTTCCAATTCAAAGTGGAACTATGTGAAAAATGCCATGAAGTTTGGAAAAAGTGTGAAATTTTAACACTTGAAAAATTTTCTAAGTGTTGAAAATTTTGACTTTATTGACTTTTCAAATTTTTGATTTTTATATGATCATGATGGATCATTTGAAGTATTTTGATGATTGAAAAAGTTTTATCTTGAAAAAGTTGACCAAAAGTCAAAGTTTGACTTTTAGGTCACGGATGAAATTTCATGGATGATTGAAATTGGTGAATGCGTGAACCTGTGATGTTTTGAATCCAAAAATTAGGTCAACATGTTGTATTGAGGATATGAAGATCAATCTCCAATCAAAAAAGTCATTCATTGATCAGAAAATCAGTGATTGCTTATCCTCGATAAAAACCCTAATTTGTCGATCCTCGATAGGTCATGAGAAAAAATTTGATATCTGAAGATCAGAGGTGGATGATTTGATCAAGATAGATCAATTGCGGTGAATGAAGCTCAAACCCTAATTGATTGCCTCTTGAATCAGATGAAAAATTGATGAAACCCTAATTTTGACCTGTAGAAGCTACACCCGATTAATCGTGTTCTGAACTGTTAGTGATGCAATGATGCAAATGTAAAGGTGGTATATTAGGTCAAAATTGGGGTATGACAGTTCGATAAAGAAATCTCGGGAATTCCTCAAAGCTATGAGTTTCCATGCGTTCGAAGACATTGTGGCCTTACTAGTCTATGGTTTGGTGCTATTTCCTAATCCAGATCATTTCATAGACGTGAACGCCATCAAGATATTCCTCACTCGCAATCCTGTGCCTACTTTACTTGGGGATATTCTGTATTCTCTCCACACTCGTACCATCAAGCGAAAAGACTCTCATGTGTTGCATCTGAATTAATTTCAGGTGGTTTATTTTGCACCTTCCTCAATCAGTAATGAAGAACGAGCAAAGGTTGAAGTGGTCTCAAAGGCTAATATCACTCTCTCATTCAGATATTCGTTGGTGCCTTTTCTCTCAAAAGGACTTCATATTCCGTTGTGGAGAATTCCCTAATGTACCACTCTTTGGCATAATGGGAGGTATCACCTACAACCCTTCTCTATCTCTTCGTCAGTTTGGTTATGCTCGAAGAGATGGTCCTCATGATATGCTTCTCCAAGATGTTGTGTTTGACTATAACTACGATCTCCAGAACTACCGTCGAAGATTTGTGCACGCTTGGGGGATGGTAAAGAAGACTGATACCAAGACTTTGGGACACAAGAATTCCATTCCTTGGGAACCTTACCTTAAATGGGTGCGAGCCTGAGCTCAAAACCTCATGATGCCGTTTACAGCTGTTCTGCCAGTAATTATGGAACCTGTTGCTATAGGTGACGAACCCTACACCGTTCTCCATCCAGACATGCCTACTGATTTCGAAGACTTGAAGAGATCCTGGATTCAGCTTAAAGAAGAAATGGACACATTTGAAGCTCAGTGCTATGCAAGCGAGAAGAAGGTACTAGAGTTGATAAATCTACTTCACGATGAGCGAAAAATCAACACTACTTCAACACCAAGAAGCGCCATGGGAGACTTAAAATTCTAGGAATTTGTTCTTTTATTTTCCAAAATTATCTTTTGTACTTAAAGAAAAATAAAGAGAGAAACTAATAAAGTTTGTTAGTGCTTGTTTAACAAATTTAAATTCCTAAGGTCCTTGAAAACATTGCATTGCATTGCATAACATCACATATCATGGCATGGCATTTCATAACAGTACATTGAAGACGTTTTCTTATCCTCTCATTTATTTCGAAAAAATGGCTCTTGAACAGACTGTCAAAGATCTCCAAGCTCAGAATGCTCAATTCCAGGAGATGTTCACCAACTTGGTCCAAGGCCAGAAGGACCTGAAAAATCTCATCACCAGAAAGAAGAAGACCATCAATATTCTCAACATGGGAAGAAATCACAAGGGTGCACCTAAGGTGGTCAGCCCTTAGAAATCTCAAACAAGAGTGGTGAAACCGAGGGAAGCATCAGGAACACCGAAGGATTCCGTCAAGGGTCTGAAAACAGAGAAGAAGACTACCTGAGTGAGCAATATCCTCTTGATGATGACATATACCAGCAACTTGAAGACCGTTTGAATGCTGTGGAAAATCTAAAAATGTCCGAGCTGAATTTTGATGATCTGAGTCTTGTACCTGGCGTGGTAATTCCCCGCAAGTTTAAAGTTCCTACTTTTGCCAAGTATGATGGCATCTCTTGCCCGAAGCTGCACTTGAAGTCCTATGTTCAGAAGATCCATCCCCACACTAATGACAGGAAGCTATGGATCCATTTCTTCCAAGAGAGTTTGTCCGGAACTCAGTTGGAGTGGTATTATTAGCTAGAGAGTACCCACAATCATACCTGGAATGACTTAGCAGATGATTTCTACAAGCAGTACCAGTACAATGCTGAATTAGCACCCACCCGCATGCAACTACAGAGCATGTCTATGGGTTGTAACGAGAAGTTCAAAGAATATGCTCAGAAATGGAGAGATCTAGCAGGCAGAGTTCAACCACCCTTGTCCAATAGGGAATTGGTTGACATGTTTATGGGAACGCTGACAGGCCCATTCTTCAATCATCTAATTGGAAACTCTTCAGCGGATTCATCGATCGTACTAACGGGCAAACACATCGAAGGTGGAATTAAGAGTGGAAAGATTGAGTGAAGTCATCTTCAAATCTTTGAAGAGATCTTTTGGTGGTAAGAAAGAAGCCAATCTTGTGTATGTATCGAGAAAGCCGTGAAAAATATGATCACACTCAATCATGGGGAATTGTGATCTCTAATCCTACACAGACGCAACCTCGGCGAGACAACGTAACGAGAGCAGCTCACGAGGCAGTTCTGAAGATCAACATGCCATTGTCGCAAGCATTGCAACACATGTTAAAAGCAGAGTTGATTACTTTGAGGGATCCTCCTCAGCACGTCAACACTTCCTCTCCAAAGTACAATCCTAATGCAAAGTGTGCATACCACTCCAACAGCCCAGGGCACAACACTGACAACTGTTGGGCTCTGAAGAACAAGATTCAAGACATGATTGAAGCCAGGGAAATTGAGTTTGACCCTCCTGTCGAAACTCCGAATGTGATCAATGCACCAATGCCTAACCATGGTAAACATTCCAATGCTATTGATGAAGACTCCTATGTGTATGATATGAACAACCTGACCATTCCTCTGATGACTATTAAGAAGATTTCTTTAGTAGCGGTGTGTTTTGGATGCCGAATGATTGTCGTTGGTGTGCATCGCATTTGGCCGAATGTGTTGATTTGGCGTATTCAGCGCATTATGGACAAGCGGAAGTACTATTTCTAAAATCTCCCTCTGTGGAGAACCTCTGTGAAGAAATTTCTAAGAATCTGAAGGTCGAAGACATGAGCGAAGTTGTACCAGAGGTTTGGGATACCTTGGGGCAGCCAAGTGGAAAGTTTGATTTCATGGTGAAATACACCGCTCCTGAAAGCTACAAAATTCCTATTGAAGATGTCAAGGCAACCGGATGGGGAGACGATTTCCCAGAAGACTATGCTGATGTAAACACAATAAGGATCTCCTCTGCCGATCCTGCGCCTAGAGTGGCACCTTTCATCATTACTTCTCCCAGACCAATTCCATATTCCTCTGACAAAGCTATACTGTGGAATTATGGAGCTGAAGTTTTCTATCATGGCGTCAGGCAAGACACAGTAACCATTGAAGACATTGCAGTTAAATCTTCCGATCCCGACATCGACAACATCACCGGATCAAGCAAGGTAACCAGAATCGAAAAAGTATTTTCTCCAGAGATTTCTCCACCAAAAGATATTGCGACCCCAGGTCGCATTCCAGCTATCGAACCGATTCCCGAAGCTAGAGGGAAGGAACTAGTAACTCATCCTACTCATATAGAAGTATCAAAGGAAGTTGCCAAAGACACCTCCAAGCAAGAAATAGAGGAAATTCTGAAGATCATCAAGAAGAGTGACTACAATGTTGTAGAACAGTTGGGACAAATTCCGTCCAAGACATTCATGCTTGCTCTGCTATTGTGCTCTGAGGCTCATGCTAAAGCCTTAGTGAAGTTTTTGAAGAATGCTCCCATACCGCAAGACACTACTACTGATCAATTTGAAGGTTGTATTGCTAGTCTGGCTGTCAACAACGACTTGGGTTTCTCTGATGCTAATTTGACTCCTGCCGGAGGGAAACACAACAAAGCCTTGCACATCTCCATTGAATGCAAAGGCACTACATTATCTCATGTTTTGGTGGATACTGGTTCTGCTCTGAATATTCTATCGAAAAGTGATTTTGACCGACTTGATGTTGAAGGAGTGGTCTTGAAGCCCAGCGACATAATCGTGAGAGCGTTTAATGGTTCTAAACGAATAGTACTTGGAGAGCTCATTCTGCCTGTTAAAGTCGGTTCCCAAACTTTTGACTCTACTTTCTTCGTCATTGACATCCGTCCAGCTTATTCTTGCCTACTTGGATGCCCTTGGATACATAGAACGGGCGTTATTACTCTACCCTACTTGGAAAGTACCCGAGTAAAGGAAGATTGTTACGTGTCACGGTGAGGAAGAATACATGGTAAGCCATCTGCGATCATTCCGATACCTCAAAATGGAAGGCGAATTCATTGAAACTCCCTGTAAAGCTTTCGAAGCAGTTTTACGAGTCATACCTGTTGACTCTCCTGTTACTCCTAAAATTACACAAGTTCCTCAGGATGGCCTCCTTGAAGGACACTCAAGCTCACCCGATTGAAGAGGTCATACTGTTTGGGGCCACTCCACGATCTTCCAATCTAACAAGACTGATTTAGGCTTCACCACCAAGGGTCAAAAGATGATACGTCGCGAACGCGCCGACAAACTTCCCTTCCACATCAGCAAAAATGGAGTCCATGCCATAGAAGACAACGACAGCGACATCAGCAACTAGATCTTCCCAACTCCAGACAACGGACTCAACAATTGGAAACCGAAGAGCGTCCATACCAATCTCCTTTAGACAAGAATAATTGCTTTTTTTTTTTCGTATGCTTTCATTTTTCGCTTTGAACAATAAACTTAAAAGCCTAGTGCCAGGCATCACGGCTCGTTTGTGAGGGTTATTATTTGTCATTTGCATATTTTCATTCAATAAAATCATTGGACTTTTGCATTTAAATACTGTTTTCGTTCCTTTCTTTTACTTTATTACCCTTCGAAGCTATATGTTCTTACACACACCACGTGATACTGCTGATTCACTCGAATCTCGATTGATAACAGACTTTGCCATTGCTAAATATGACGATAATCCGATCTACCAAGCCGAGGTGAAGGTGAGGAAGATTGTGAAGTGCCGGGAGAACTTGTCGAGACTACTGGCAGGAAGAACAAGTTATACATCCATACGAAGAGCAGTCGAGGTTGTGAATCTAGGTCTTGACGAAGATAGAAAGAAATTAAGATAGGAGCAGGTCTCAAGAGCGGTCTCAAAGAGATTGGTCCAAATGCTCTGAGACTATATCGAGGTTTTTGCTTGGTCCCTCGAAGACATACCGAGTCTGACATCGACATTGTGGTACACCGACTCTTGACGAAAGAAGGTTGTCTCATGAAGCGAGAAGGTTAACGTATGGGTCACGAGATATCGAGAAGATCAAAGTCGAAGTCATGAAGCAGTTTAATGCCGATTTCCTAGCCGTTACCTCTTATCCATAGTGGATCGCAAATGTAGTACCCGTACCTAAGAAAGATGGCAAAGTACGAATGTGTGTGGATTACAGAGATCTGAACAGAGCGAGTCCGAAATACGATTTTCCACTTCCTCATATTGATGTTTTAGTTGACAACACCGCTCAACATAAGGTCTTATCCTTCATGGATGGTTTCTCCGGTTACAACCAGATCAAAATGGCTCCTGAAGACATGGAAAAGACTACTTTCGTTACACAGTGGGGCACATTATGCTACAAGGTCATGCTTCGTTGATGCGAGCGCTAGCACCACATATCAACATGCCGTGGTGGCTTTGTTTCATGACATGATTCATCACGAGATAGAGGTCTCGTCGGCGATATGATATCTCGATCCTGGCGAAGAAGAACATCTCGATCATTTTGCGGTTTGATAGACTAAAGAAGTCTGAGACTAAGACTTAACTGACAAATGCACCTTTGAGTCGGATCCGGTAAACTCACGGGGTTTGTTGTCAATGGTAAAGGTATGAAGTTGACCACCAAGGTTAAAGTTATCCAAGAAATTCCAGTGCCCTTTTGAGAAAGAAGTCGGAGGTTTCTTGGGACGATTGAACTACATTTCGATTCATTGCATTAACTTGCCGCTACTTGTGAGCCAATCTTCAAGTTCTTTGAAGAAAGATCAAGTAGTGGAATTGAGCGACGATTGCCAAAAAGCTTTTGACAAAATCAAGGAGTACCTATAAAATCCTCTTATCCACGATGCCACACATAGGAAGACCTCTTATCATGTACTTGTGATTATTAGAGAACTCAATGGGGTGTGTGTTGGGGCAACATGCGAGTTTGGTCGAAAAAGAGTATGCAATATACTACCTTAGCAAAAAGTTTACCGGCCGGATACTCACGCAAAGGACTGGTATATATGCTAAATAGGATGGTGAGGTGATGGCTCATATGAGCCGAAGATGACTATCGACTATGGCGAAGTGTAGAGTTCCATCAAGACGAAGATGTTTTATAGATCGATTGCACGAAGGGGCGAACCAGACGAAGGACTGAACCGGATCCCGATGGACCATGGTTTTTGATGGAGTCTCAAACTCACTTGTAGCGACATTGGCGCCATCATTACATCTCTACTGATGACCACCTTTCCTTTGCCGGACTTTGTTTCATTGCACTAACAACATGGCGAATAAGCGTGCATCATGGGTATCAAAGCTATCGACTTAAGAATCAAATTCTTGCAAGTGTGGAGACTCAGCCTTAGTGATCGGTCAGTTAAAGGCGATTGGGATCTGAAGCATCCAATCTCATTCCATATCGAGCATGTTCTAAATCGATCCCTTGAAGAAATCACTTTCGATCACATTCCACGAGAAGAGAATCGGTTGGCGGACGCATTAGCTACTATGTCTTATATGTTCAAAGTCGGATGGGACAACAAAGCTCCCAAATCATCATCGAAAGTTTGACGAACATCTTGTTGTGAACTTGATATATAAGAGAAACCTTGGTTCTATGAAGTGAAGAGGTATCTCGAGACTCAGGAATATCCCACAGGGGCATCTGTCAGTGACAAGAAATTCTTAAGAAGATTTGCATCCAAATTCTTTCTCGATGTGACATCTGTACAAAGCCAATCACGACTTATGCTTACTCCATTGCGTAGACCAGAAAACAACAGAATGAATCATGGAAGAATTACATGAAGGCGCATTTGGTACCCACTCCAGTGGACATACAATGGCTAAGAAGATTACGAGACGAGTTATTATTGGTCCACCATGGAAGGCATTGTCATCGCTATGCTCGGTTTTGTCACAAATGCGGATATATGCGGACAAAGTGCATTACCTCAATCGTTGAATGTTACGACCGCTCCTTGGCGTTCGCAATGTGGGGCATCGACATGATCGGAGAAATCAAACCTACCACTTCCAATGGGAACCGTTTCATCCTTGTTGCAATTGACTACTTTACCAAGTGGATAGAAGCGACCTCGTTCGCATATGTTACCAAGAGCGTTGTGGCTCGATTGATCAAGCATAATCTTATACAGCGGTATGGCGTCCCAGAAAGGATTATCACGGACAATGGTACCAACCTCAATAACAAAATGATCATCGAACTTTATGCGTTCAAAATCAAGCATCACAACTCTTCTCCATATCGGCCTAAAATGAGCAGTAGCGATGGAATCGCCTTACAAAATCTCAAGAAGATTATACGAGAAGATGATAGTGACTTACAAGGATTGGCATGAAATGTTACCATTTTCTCTCCACAGTTACCGCTTTCTATACGAACATCTACGAGGCAACACCCTTTTCTGGTATACGGTATGGAAGCATTCCTACCAATGAGGTTCGAGATACCCTCAACGAGTCCTCCAGGCCTTAAAGCTAGGTGAAGGCGAATGGATCCAGACTCGCCTTGACGGATCAACTTGATCGGCGAAACGGCTCGCATCCATCGCCACGGACAGATCTACGAGCGAATGATCGAGCATTTAACAAAAAGTCAAACATCGAGTCTACCAAGTCGGTGATCTAGTAGTCGCGCATCATTCTTCCATAAGGTGACCCGAGGGCAAATGGACTCCCATCTATGAGGACCATTTGTAGTCAAGCGATATTTTCCGTCGGAGCTATGATACTTAGCACCATGGATGGAGAAGATTTTCCACACCCTATGAGCGGACATAGTCAAAAATACTACGCATGAGCGAGACCCGTTAGGACGGGCCTAGGCAAAAATAAGGGCATCTGGCGGACCAAAAGGTTCGGGCAAAAGCTAAGGATATATACAAAAATGTACACCGGCAGTCGAAAACGCAAAGCGGCTTGGGCAAAAGGTATCCGGTGGGCGAAAACCGAAAGGCGGTCTAGGCAAAGTTAGGGATTTAAGCGTGCGACTATGTCTCGTCCGGATCACCTATCTGATTACACTCTGAACATTCAAAGGTTCAAATAGCGAAAATCAATTCCTGCTTTCTATTGACAAGGAGATAAGATAGTCGAAATATGAGCAATAACATAGTTGAAACTCGTGAGATTATTTCGCATAGCTTTTACTCTTATTCGTCTCTTGTATACAAAGCTTGTATACGCCACTTTTCAAAATTAATACAAACTCTAGGAATTGAGATGACGACTAAAGTCACCAATGCATCCCTATGAGTCACTTTCACAGGTTACTTTCACAAGAGTACAATCCCCAGGCCATTGCTCTCCTACAAAGACAAACCTTCTCAAATGATACTAATCTTCTCGCAAGTATTTCAATACTCCGGCTTCATCACGTTAGTCCCCGGTGATCTTGTCGGCTTCATCATAGTGATCCTAACGGTGTTCCAACACTTCAACTTCATCACGTTAGTCCCCAGCGTGATCTAACGGTGTTCCAACACTTGAACTCATCACGTTAGTCGTAGGCGGTGATCCTACCAAGCTTATCTACCTTCTCAAGTTATCACGTTACATTGGTCTCAAGCGATGTCGGTTATTCCATATCACGTCGTCCCCCAATATGGATTATACACAAAGATATTCATCCCCAGCGAAGTATCTCCCAATGATTATCATTCCCCAGCAGCAGCGATATCCAGACTTGAAACTTGGTCAGATAGGGCATCAGAGGAACCTACAATAAACTCCAGATTTAGCACCTCAAGTGGTCCTTGAGCCTCGTCGACTCTAACCCTATCGGCTTTGCCACGTTACATCGGTCTCCGGCGATAGCAGGTATCCCAGCAAGATCTCGCACAAGATCTGAAGGTATCTCTTGATCGCTACTATTCTTCTAATAGCATTAATATCGGACTCGAAACTTGGTCGGAGTGCATCGGAGGAATCAAAACATCTATTTTCCCTCCGTAACACCCATTTCTACCGTTTATTATAAAATCAGTGCGGAAATTTTCAACAAATACGGTATACACTTATTCAACTTGAAAAAACAACATTAACATGTTTCGCTTCTTGGCGGATCGTAACACGTAAATGAATACGAATAAACTTCACCATAAATAAACTTTAACGATTCAACCTTAAATAAATAACCGTAAGCGGAATTCTCAACATAATTAATCAAAGCAGCGTAGCATCTTTCAAAACAACGGAAAGCGTAAATGCTAATTCAAACCAAAACTTTAATTCAACGGTATAATTGCAAGGAAAATCGAAATAAGATAAAGTTCGTTTCCCCAGTGCTACGTGTCGGGCGGCGACACCGCTACTAATCTTCTTACTCCTCATTACACTTGCGTTACCAATATAAAGGTAACGGCCAACAAAAGAAAGGGTGAGATATCGAATAATATAAGCGAAGGTACGATAATTCATATGCAGTAAAGAAACATACATTTAATTACAACTTATTCCACGACATACGATATTCACACAAACAACAATAATCAACAACAACGTAAAATGAGACTCAATGCAACTCAACAAATGCAAATGCATGTGGATCCATTTGGGCGAACTCCCAACTTAAAATATGCGGGTTATCGAGGCATTTCAACAAGGCATAAGCCTTCAACTTACAACGTGGTGCCAATCCGGGCCAACTTAGTAATGCACATGAATATGTATGCTACGAATACAACATCAACACGACTTAACCAACCACAACTTGAAACATGCATAATTGCATCAACAAACAATCAACTTCAACTTCAATAATAATCAACAACGTCAACACAATGCAATTATAATTTAGTTTAATCAACTTTATTTTTAGTTTTCACCTCACATACAACATGTTCGTGGTATAGACAATCTAGCAAACAATTCAATTTCAGCGAAGTCTTACCGTTTTAATTAACTACTGTATACTCGAACTATCCGTAAAGTTTTGTTCTATTCGACAAACTAAATTCTCCGCCTAATTCCAGCGGTCTAATTTTACGCATTAATTTTGGTTTTACGCAACCTTCCTACTTAGTATTAATTATCCTATTAATTAGTTCTGATAGGTTATTAGTAATCTTGCATTATTAATAATCATGTTATTAATTTTCTTACTGCGCTAATTACCCACCTTTGTCAAACACACTCTTTGATGTAATTCTTTCCGATGCTAGTATTTTTTCCGCATTATATGAAGCATTCACTTAATATTTATTTGATACTACTTGTTACAATTTTATTCTTCCTGGTACTGGCACTGTTCTCCTATTTTAATTCTCACTGCTATTGGAAGGTTCTCCTTCTGTCATTTTTATTAAAATATAAACTAGCCCTACTACTCCCCTATGTCATGCTCCTATCTCCTGTGACCTTTCCTCTCTCAATGCCATTAACCAACATTCCACGAAACACCCACAGGAGGCAAGGTTTTGGAGACGCCTTCCTTGGGCCCTGAGGCGCACGCCTCTCCTTTCCTAAGGGCATGGAGGCGGCCGTCTCCCTCTCTCTCTCTTAATGAGGCGGACGCCTCCTCTCTCTCTTCCCAGGAGGACGGTCGCCTCCACCAATAAGTCCACACCGAAATAGAACACACACATGCCAAACAGTTACATCGATATCAGTTTTTCAACACACACATGCAAGAATTAATTTAACAATATATTCCTGCAACAATATTTTATCGATGAAATTGGTTCTGATATCATTAATCGGTCCTAAACTCCACATAAAAATTATCCTACGATCGATTATAAAACCGAATCCACCCGCACGTGGATTGGCGGAAATTGAAACTTCGATCGAAAACGGCAACTTATCGGACAGCGAAAGCCTTCCTAGCAACCTTGATTTCCAATGATCTTCCTTTCTCTCCTCCTAATTCTCACTGCTACGCGGCTGGGAAATTCTTTTCTTTGATAGGCAAGCAACACAACTACCCTTATTTTTCTAGGTTATTTAATATATATACTCCTTATTATTTGGTTTTCACTAAATCTTCTCTCTAAAATACTAATTTACCCTACTAACTAATATTTTATATTAATTCTAATAATCCTTCCTAATAAAATAATTCTAATATAATTTTATATTTCTCAATTAATTTCGACCCGATTATTAGTTTAGTAATTCTTCCGATGACTTTAACTTATACCCTATCTTTCTCGAATAAAATTCTCTACATTCTTAATTAATTTATTTTAATTAATAGCAGATTGTTACAACTCTCCCCACTTAGAACATTTTAGTCCTCGAAAATTACGATTCAAACAACTCGGGATAAGAGTCCCGCATCTTGCTTTCCAACTCCCGTCATGTTTTCTCCAGTGGCTCCTAACCATACAACCTTTACCAATGCGATCTCCTTTCCACGTAACGTCTTTGTCTCGCGATCTGCGATTCGCAGCATTGTCTCCACGGTCAAATTATCCGTGCTTGTACATCATCCATCTGAATCTCATGAGATGGATCGAGGATATACTTCGGAGTTGCGACCGTGGAATACATCATGCAAATTCGACAGTTCGGTGACGCGCCACCTATAACAACCCTTCCAACTCGGCGATATCGATATGGACCAATAAAGCGAGGGTAAGCTTCTTCGATTTCAATGCTCGTCCACAGGTTCTTGGTGTAACTCTCGAGAAAAACATGTTCACCTTCACGAAATTCCAAACTTTTCCTCCGCTTGTCATGATAGCTCTTACATACTGCGGGAAGCTTTCATCTTTTCACGGATAAGTTTCACCTTCTCGGTGGTTTCTCGAACTAACTTTCGGTCCAAGCACCACACTTTCTCCCGTCTCATGCCAACACGGGGTCCACCTCCGACCATGGCAACGCGAAAGGGCCATTCGATGCTAGAATGGTAACTATTATTATAAGTGAATTCTATCAATGGAAGGCAAGTGTCCCGAACCTCTCTCTTCAAGAACACATGCATGATAAATCTTCCAATGGTGATTCGTCCTTTCCGTTTGACCATCAGTTTGAGGATGATACGCAGAACTCATCCTCAACTGAGAACCCAACGCATTCTGTAGACTCTGCCAAAATTCGGATGTGAACCTCGGATCTCTATCGGACACAATACTCAACGGAACACCATGTAACTTAACAATCACCCTGACATAAATCTACGCCAATTTGATGCGGGCGGATGTCAATAGGTATAAAGTGAGCCGACTTAGTAAGCCTATCAACAATCACCCAAATGGAATTATGTCCTCGTACGGTATTTGGTAATCCCGTTATAAAGTCCATCGAAATACTATCCCATTTCCACTCTGGAATCTCCAACGATTGCAACAACCCCGCAGGCTTCTAATGCTCAACCTTCGACTTCTGACAAGTCAAACATGCATACACAAATTGCGCCACATCACGTTTCATTCCGGGCCACCAAAATAATTTCTTCAAATCTTGGTACATTTTAGTAGCTCCCGGATGAATGCTCAACGCACTTTTATGCCCCTCTTCCAGAATTAATCTTTTCAACTCTACATCATCGGGAATGCAAATTCGATCACGGAATCTCAACACACCCTGTATATCCATATTAAACTCACTAGGTTCTGACTGATCAATTCTCACCATCGAATCTACTAATTTCGCATCCAACTTCTGTGCTTCTTTGATCATATTCAAGAATTCGTTATTAATCTTCAACATTCGACAACACTCCGGTGTTGTCTCACAAACAAGACTCATATCTCTAAAGCGCTCAATTAATTCCAACTCTTTAACCATCATTCTTGACATGTGTAAAGTCTTTCGACTCAACGCGACCACCACATCTTACGGATGGTAATTCAAACCGAAATCATAATCCTTCAACAATTCCAACCACCTTGCTGCCTCATATTCAATTCCTTACGATCAAACAAATACTTCAAACTTTTATGGTGCTAAACACTTCAAATCTAGAGCCATACAAATAATGTCTCCAAAATTTCAATACGAAAACAATTGCGACAAGTTCTAAATCATGCGTGGGATAATTCTTCTCATGAATTCTCAAGCTGCCTTGATGCATATGCAACAACCTTCCCATCTTGCATCAATACTCACCCAATCCCATCTTAGAGGCATCACAATACACCACGAAGGTTCTTGAGGTTTGGTAGCGTCAAAGCGGGGCGGCGTTAGCCTCTTCTTCAACTCGGTAAAACTCCCTCACATTCTACATCCCACACAAAAGCTTTACCTTTACGGGTTAACCGTTAGCGGAAGTGCCAACTTGGAAAATCCCGATAAACCTCTGTAATAACCAAACCCAAAAGCTTCTAATCTCGATTCTTGACTTGGGGTTTCCCATTGCGGCCACAGCATCTACTTTAGCGGATCTACAATGCCTTTACTTGAAATGACATGGCGAAAACTAACTTCCTTCAACCAAAACTCACATTTGGGCGGTTTAGCATACAACTTCCTTTCTTTCAAAACACAACACGTCCTCAAATGCTCCGCGTGCTCTTCATCGACTTAGAATAAATCAAAATATCGTCAATAAACACTACCACAAACCAATCCAAATAATCATGAAGATCGATTCATATACTCCATAAATACTCCGGCGCATTGGTAACACGAAGGCATCACGAGAATATTCGTAGTGTCCATAGCGTGTTACGGCCGTCTTACGAATATCCTCATCTTTCACCTTAATCATGATATCACGATCGTAAATCAATCTTGCTAAACACACTTGCACCCACTAATTGATCCATCAAGTCATCAATCCTTGGAAGCGGATACTTGTTTCTAATCGTTACTTTATTCAATTATGCGTAATCCACACAAGTCTCATACTTCCATCTTTCTTCTTTACTAACAACCTTTGGAGCTCCCCACGGCGATCGCAGTGCGACAAACTTCTTCTCGGCGGATCTTCCGCTTCTTTAATTACATCCTTTCGAGACGGAGACATCACGTATGGTGCCATAGAAGCAGGTTTGGTACCGGTACGGATCAATACCAAATTCAACTTCGGCGTTCGGTGCATCGAAATTTCATCGGGAAAACTTAGGAAATTCACGTACTACCGCAACTCGTCAATTATAGCTTGGTTCTCTATTGACATTGTTGCCATCAATGAAAACATCGACTTCTTCCTTCAACAAGCTGTCGCATTTGTTTAGGCGACATCAAAGCGACTTCTTCTTCCTCAATAGTGGAAAATCTCACGGACTTATTATAACAATTAATATGAGCGTGGTTATGCTCAACAGATTCATACCCAATATTACATCCACCCACTTAACGGCAAACAAATTAAATCAACATAAAATTCCCTATCAAAGATCGTGGAGGGCACTTCAAACACACAAGAGAAGTAGTCACGATCCCTTGGCGGGACCTCGACTACCATTGTACCATTCATAGAAGATAATGTAAGACCCAATCTTTTAACACAATCGGTAGCAATAAAGCAATGAGTGGCACCGATATCAATAATAGTAATTAAAGGAGTACTATTTATGAAACATGTACCTCGATAAGTTTGTCTTCATTGCCCGACGAATCACCCGCCAGCAAACACCCTTCCACTAGATTGTGCCTTCTTGGTTTCTTGCGACTCCCAACATGTCCTTCTTCACCATAATTGAAACATACCATCTCTTTATGCTTACAATCGGATATTGCATGCCGGTCATCCTGGCGGAAACACCTCTTCACCTCGGTTAGTACATGCATTGCTCTTGTGACCGCCCCACACTTGTAACAAACAATACGGCGAGCACCACCTCCCCACTAGTTCTCGACACAGGCAGCTCTGTTTACCTCTACCGGTGGAGCATCATACGGTTTACCACGGTTCTCTGACCCTTTCCTCTTCTATCACGACAATCTTGTAATGAGCATTATTATCTTCCTCAAAATCGGCGGTATCCACCAAATCAGCAAAAACACGGATCTTCTGATACCCAATTGCCTTCTTGATCTCAGAACGCAAACCACTTTCAAACTTAATACACTTTGAGAATTGGGTCTCATCATTGTAATGCGGATTAAACTTGGCCAACTCCACAAACTTAGCGGCATACTCGATGCGGTCATATTACCACCTTGTGAGAGAATTCAATTTCTTTCTTACCTCGGACATCTTCAGGATAATATTTCCTCAGAAATTCCCTACGGAATACAGGTGACCTCTTCGCTGCGACTTCCAACCTTGCAAGCGTATCCAACCACCAATCATCGGCCTCACTAGCCAACATGTGAGTTCCATACGAACTTCTGCGTGGTTGTACAATTCATCACGAAAGATTCGCTCAATCTCCTTCAACCACTCCGAGCACCATCGGGATCATGTTTGCCCTTGAACAGGTGGATTCTCCCTACGGAAAGTTGCCAAACTTGGGATCCGGCATCCCCACCGCGATGGGTTGATTCTCCAAAGCATGAGCCATTGCTTCCAAAGCGGCAATAGCGACATCATTTCTTCGACCATTCAACTAAGCCTTTGCGGATAATCAATAGTTAGATAAAGTAATTAACAATACTCGATTGTTAGCGACACAACAACACAGTCGGACGGACCGACCGCTCTGATACCACTAATGTAACACCCGTTTCTACCGCGTTTATTATAAAATCAGTGCGGAAATTTTCAACAAATACGAGCTACACTTATTCAACTTGGAAAAAACAACATTAACATGTTTCGCTTCTTGGCGGATCGTAACACGTAAATGAATACGAATAAACTTCACCATAAATAAACTTTAACGATTCAACCTTAAATAAATAACCGTAAGCGGAATTCTCAACATAATTAATCAAAGCGGTAGCATCTTTCAAACCAACGGAAGCGTAAATGCTAATTCAAACCAAAACTTTAATTCAGCGGTATAATTGCAAGGAAAATCGGAAATAAGATAAGGCGTTCGTTTCCCCAGTGCTACGTGTCGGGCGGCGACACCACTACTAATCTTCTTACTCCTCATTACACTGCGTTACCAATATAAAGGTAGCCAACAAAAGGGTGAGATATCGAATAATATAAGCGAAGTACGATAATTCATATGCGAGTAAAGAAACATACATTTAATTACAACTTATTCCACGACATACGATATTCACACAAACAACAATAATCAACAACAACGTAAAATGAGACTCAATGCAACTCAACAAATGCAAATGCATGTGGATCCATTTGGAGCGAACTCCCAACTTAAAATATGCCGGTTATCGAGGCATTTCAACAAGGCATAAGCCTTGACTTACAACGTGGTGCCAATCGAGGCCAACTTAGTAATGCACATGAATATGTATGCTACAAGAATACAACATCAACACGACTTAACCAACCACACTTGAAACATGCATAATTCGCATCAGCAAACAATCAACTTCAACTTCAATAATAATCAACAACGTCAACACAATGCAATTATAATTTAGTTTAATCAACTTTATTTTTAGTTTTCACCTCACATACAACATGTTCGTGGTATAGACAATCTAGCCAACAATTGAATTTCAACGAAGTCTTACGTTTTAATTAACTACTGTATACTCGAACTATCCGTAAAGTTTTGTTCTATTCGACAAACTAAATTCTCCGCCTAATTCCAGCGGTCTAATTTTACGCATTAATTTCGGTTTTACGCAACCTTCCTACTTAGTATTAATTATCCTATTAATTAATTCTGATAGGTTATTAGTAATCTTGCATTATTAATAATCATGTTATTAATTTTCTTACACTGCTAATTACCCCTGCACTGTCAAACACACTCTGCTGATGTAATTCTTTCCACTGCTGCTAGTATTTTTTTCCTGCATTATATGAAGCATTCACTTAATATTTATTTGATACTACTTGTTACAATTTTATTCTTCACTGTTCTCTGTTTTAATTCTCACTGCTATTGGAAGGTTCTCCTTCTATCATTTTATTAAAATATAAACTAGCCCTACTACTCCCCTATGTCATGCTCCTATCTCCTGTGACCTTTCCTCTCTCAATGCCATTAACCAACATTCCACGAAACACCCACAGGAGGCAAGGTTTTGGAGACGCCTTCCTTGGGCCCTGAGGCGCACGCCTCTCCTTTCCTAAGGGCATGGAGACGGCCGTCTCCCTCTCTATCTCTCTTAATGAGGCGGACGCCTCCCTCTCTCTCTGCCCAGGAGGACGGTCGCCTCCACCAATAAGTCCACACCGAAATAGAACACACACATGCCAAACAGTTACATCGATATCAGTTTTTCAACACACACATGCAAGAATTAATTTAACAATATATTCCTGCAACAATATTTTATCGATGAAATTGGTTTCTGATATCATTAAGCGGTCCTAAACTCCACATAAAAATTATCCTACGATCGATTATAAAACCGAATCCACCCACGTGGATTGGCGGAAATTGAAACTTCGATCGGCAACTTATCGGACAGCGAAAGCCTTCCTAGCAACCTTGATTTCCAATGATCTTCCTTTCTCTCCTCTAATTCTCAACGCTTTCTGGTGGGAAATTCTTTTCTTTGATAGGCAAGCAACACAACTACCCTTATTTTTCTAGGTTATTTAATATATATACTCCTTATTATTTGGTTTTCACTAAATCTTCTCTCTAAAATACTAATTTACCCTACTAACTAATATTTTATATTAATTCTAATAATCCTTCCTAATAAAATAATTCTAATATAATTTTATATTTCTCAATTAATTTCGACCGATTATTAGTTTAGTAATTCTTCCGATGACTTTAACTTATACCCTATCTTTCTCGAATAAAATTCTCTACATTCTTAATTAATTTATTTTAATTAATAGCATTATTCTGAGTCAGGGTTTGCTACAACCCTATCCCCAAGCGAGCATCGTAAATCTCCAGCAAGACGTTCCCATCTTCTTCAACATGGATATGTTTTGAAATACATCTACATTCATACATCTATCTGCATCATAGTAATATTGCCATACATTTGCATGCATCATAATCTGCATAAGACTAACCATATCTTGTCAAAAGTTTATCTCCTCAAAGCGGTAAAAGCTATTTTCCAAGCGGTAGGTCAAAGATTAATACCGAAACAAGGCGGGTGAACTATCTGAACAACCATGAAAGATATTTTCAAAGGAAGGTCAAATATTAATACGAAACAAGGCGGAGACCTATACGAGCGACCATGAAAATCACTTCGGACAAGCTGGTCAAAGATTAATACGAAACAAGATGGGAAACCTATCTAAAGACCATACAAATTGTCTTGGCAGCAGATATTGGATTAACACCGAAGCAAGGCGGAAAGCTATCACATCACGCCAAATATCCACCTCGAGAATAGCCAAGACGAAGGTTTATTCGACTCTCTCTTATTATCAATCTCCTGGATGGCATCTTTAAGCCCATCTCCGACTACTTGTCGACATCTCCCCACCTTGAATCTGCATATTTGGTTAAAAATCAATACATACCAATAACCTCATTCAAAGACGAGCGTGAAGTCTAACGTATGACTCAACATCATCCGCCCCGGATGGCATCTTTAAGCCCATCTTCGTCTCCTCTTCTACTCGAAAGACACCTATAGAGTCTAGCGTACGACTCAGTTTCCCCCGATGGCATCTTAAGCCCATCTCCGATGTTTCTCCTATTCAAAGAAGACTACGAGTCTAGCTTACTCACTCTCCAACAACAAATTCTCCAAATGGTATCTATAAGCCCATTCCAGCGCGTCATCAGCTGACGATCCTATTTCATACAACAGCAAGTGCAAATTTTCAGGTGTACTCGAGTGTTCAACCATCTTCTACTTTCAGGTCACGAATGGCAAGCAAGCATGCCAATCTAACCCTTCCAGTACAAGAAGATTGAACAGGGGCAACTGTTATACCCCAAAATTTTCCCTCCCACTTCTCAAGACAATTCACATATCCATACTCAAGGATTTCACAAGGGTTGACTAGACAAACCCTCTACTAAGCAATCAACCCAAGCTAGGGTTTTGCCATTCTCAAGTCAAGATGGACTTCCAATGATTCAAATGGTCATAATGCCTCATCATATACTTCAAAGAATCCCCATGTCAAATTTCAAGCCTTACAAGTCAAGTTTGCTCAGACAATTGCTTAGATGGTTGAAAATCAGGTATATTGGACAAAAAGTCAATTGTGGTCAACATGCAGTCAAACTTCATAATTTTTGGTCAACACCAATATTTTAAAGTAATATTCATCATTTGATCAAGGGTTGATCATGATTCCTCAGGAAAAGTCAAGATTTGTTCAAAAGTCAAAGTTGCTAAATTAGGGTTTTTAGACAAAAGTCAACAAAACTTTGACCAGGCATAACTTTTACATACTTTATCAGAAATTTTTCCACCACAGCTCATTTTGAATAGAATTCAATTCTCTACAACTTCATGTCTCACAAGCTTGGGAAGAAAATGCTTCATTTAGAAGTTATGATCAAAATATTACAGGTCCTTTTAAAAGTCAACAAAAAGTCAACTTTTTGTAATGAAGTGTTCATGAGCATGGAAACTTCAATGAAGATGAAACCAAAAGGGCTGTTTATAAGACATCTTGAGCTTTCTAAAAAGTCCAAGGACACCCAAAAATGTTATAAATTGAGCAAGATACACATTGTGCAAGTTGAGCATTTTTGAGGAGGTGCCTAAAGAAATACTTGAGAAAATAAATTTTTTTCCAAATGGGTCTAAATTTTCTTGATTCAAACATGTTTCTTATCTAAATTGGAACCTCCAAGCCCAAAGCCATGTTTTTATCTTTTATTTTTTATTTATTTTGGATTTTTAATCATTTAAAACCAATTTAATTAAAATAAAAGATATAAAATCAAATATTAAGTGCAAGATGGATTTTCTCTCATCCTTGAGGTCCAAGCAAGCCATTTAATATGATTATTTCGAAATAATTGAGATTGGCAAGATGATTTGATTGAAATTGGCTCAAAAAGGAAATATTTGGTTTGATTCCAAATCAAATAATTTTCCATTGATTGGCATGATATTTTTTGACAATTCTTGACCTAATTCATTACAATATAAATACACAATGATCCAACATGACAAGAGGGCGAAATTCGACCTAAAGAACCCTAACAAGCTTTAAAAAGCGTGACTTGCAAGCAACTAACAGCCACAATTTTTCTTCAATTCAATCCATTCAAAGCATTGCAATTGATTGCTGGAAGTCCCCTGAGTCGATCCAGATACTCACAAGCAAGAAAAACCCCCAGAATCACAAGAACACGATCACGGTTTGCATACTTTGAACTCAAAATCGTTTTCATACTTTTATGCATAATCAATTGAATTTAACCATGTATTTGTGTTTGTGATGAAGTTTGAAGCTTTACGCATACTAATCGAGTTTGAGTGCGGAATAGGAATCTACCATGGCTAGGGTTCGTAGCTCGAAATTAGGGCTTTCCGTTTAAGGCGAAATTATCAAAACTAGAGCCACCATCATACTCAGAAGAGGATTTCCAATCGATTGATGTCCTCAAAATTAATTTATTTTGTGTATTATGAATGGTTTGATTTTGCGGGGATGTAGCTACGGAAAACAATCCACAGGTAAAGGCTTTAGCTACGGACGTAGGTAAAAGCACATGAAAAAATTCAAGCGAGGAAGAAGATGAAGGCCTTGGCGCGGTTTTTGTTTTAATTTGATTTTCAGAATTTATTTTCCCTTATAATGTTATTATTCCATATTGCTAACAGCGAATCCACCTAGCTCAGATGGCAAGGCAGCGTGCGCGTGAGAAGAAGGTCTCTGGTTTGAACCCTGGCTGCCACAAATATTTTTTAACACTTGATTTCACTAACCTTTTTCCATTATTTTTCCATATTTTCTTTTCTAATTTAATTTCTTTTCAAACAATTTTCTAACACATTAAAAAATCAAAAAAATTATTTCTTTTTGCATTTAGGTTAGAAAAATGCTTATTTAATTTTTCACATAAAAAAAAATTATATTTTGCATGCATATTTTAATTAATTGTTAATTAACGAAAAATTAACTTTTAATTGTTTTTCCATACTAAAATCAATCAATAAAATTCCCAAAAATTATTTTCTCATCTAATTAGGTTGTTAACCCTTAAAACTTTTGTTAACCTAAAAATCTTTTTACTAACATTATTTTCTCTTATTTGCAATTCGATTCTTTTAGATTATTGTATACCTTCTAGGTTGTAATAGTTAGGATTACTTTCTAGCATTTTCTTTTTCCAATATTATGTAACTGCTCATCGGATGTAATAGTTTAATTAGGTTTTACTTTCCGCACTCCTCAATTATGTATCTGCCCCAAAGCCATGTAATAGCGTAGGATTTACTTTCCGCACTTTACAAGATTAGCGTTTGTTTATCAAATTTAAAACACAATTATACATTATGTGTTTGAAATTATATAAATTTGACCTATTTAGAGTCTGATTTTCTGCAACTTAATTAACTCTAGACTCATTCATAACATAATTTTCATTCATATTTAAACATTACTGTTATAGTGTGCATAAATGCTCGGAGAATGTGAGTTAAATCTAATATGATTTGTAAGGTTTTGTTTTACATAGTAAATTTGGTTATTGTTTTAAAAAATAATATTAGTATATTTGAGACAAAAAAAATTAGAGTTTATGATTTGATAAAATAAATCTTGATTTAATAATATATTTAGAGATATGACTATATTTAAATATTCAATTCAAATTTAATATAATTAATTTGGATTTGAATTAAATAGGCTTACATAACAAAGTTATTAAAGAAAAAAGCGATGTTCTATTATAAATAAATAAAATGTTAAGAAAAATAATCATTTGAATTATACATATAGAAAAGAGAAGAAAGTATCTTAGTGAGAATTAAAAACAAATAACTTTATGCCAATCGGTGAAAAAAAAATTAAATTAACAAGATCTTTAGACATTAATTAATATGTGATAAAAATATAAGATTCATTAAGATTTAATAAAATAAAATCTAATCTAATCTTGCACAAGAAATAAAAAGGGAAAGATTTAACCGGCAAGAGAATAGATTAACTAGCCGTTAACCTTAATTGGCTATAAATGTAACCTAGTTGTAGTTAACACTTTCAGCATAGCAAACACTTTCTTTCTATTTCAGAGCCAAACTCTCTTGCTTTCTTCTTATTGCGCGCCGTTTCCTTTGATTTTGATCCATGGCTACCTCATTTCATTCATTCATGGATACCTCATTATCCCATTTATCTTCATTGTCATCCTGTGTTTCTTCTTGTGTTACCTATGATGTCTGTACCCATCTTGCCCTAGGTTCTTGTTCCTGCTCCACACAACAAATCAGCAATAAGCGGAAACGTGGGCACCAAGAAACCAAAAAGAACAACAACATCAACAATGTTTCTTCACCCATGTTGGATATGTCCTCATATCCCAAAACAACTGTTTGTCTCCATCTATCTCTTAGGGTTTGTACTTGTCTCGATGAAACACAAACTGTCAAGAAACAAAAACGCGTCCACCAAGAAACCATTCTTTCAACAACCAACAACACGCAAGGCCCTAGCTGTTGGTGAACCATGGACGATCAAGAAGGTGCTGACAAAGAGTGATCTTGATGATAATTGTAGACTTTTGTTGAGTAAAGATTTGGCTAAGAAATGGGTGGTTCCTGTGGTGGATAAAGCTAAAGCCGAGAATGGCGGTCGAAGTTGAAGTGTTTGATGTTGATACTGGCTTTCCTCTTTCTCTTACTTTCAAGATACGACCTTCCAATGACAGTCATGTCTTCAACAACACATGGATCTCAGATTTTGTAGATAGAAGAAGCTTAAAGAAAGGAGATGAGATCGGACTGAAATGGAATGAAGAGAAGAAAAGATTTGATTTTTCTGTTCTTCATCGATCTTATTGATATTACTTTATAATTCTTTAAGTTTTATAGATTCTGATTATTTGTAAAGATGGAGATTTTGATCAATCAGAATGACACAATGTTTACAATTCATTTAATGATAAATCGGTATGGCTTCCTTTTCTTTGCTTTGCTATCTCTAAGTCTTTGCAATTTCTGTCTTGTTTTTTTTGTTAGAACAGTTGAACTTGTTAATTCTTTTATGAAATTGATGGTTCGGTTACTCGATGCTCTATCTTGACAAACCTTCCTTTAGAGTTATCTGTGATTTTGCGCCATCATGCTTTTTTTCCTTTTATTATTGTAGTTTCATTGCAACCACCATTCACACTGAAACAAAGGATAACTGAATACTTTGTTCATAAAGACCTCTGCTACATTTTTGCTGTAGTCTGACTTTAGTGGGAAAATGACCACACTTTGTAAGTTGATCAAGCCTCTAGATAGCGTAGTAGGTATTTTAGCCAAATTGTTTTACATCATGGAGCACACCGTCCCAATGAAACTAGGCTGCATGAAGCTCCCAAACAGTAAGCCATCTCTGAATCTAAATTGAGGGTCTCAGACCAAGCGACCAAGCCATTATAAATATTTTCGACAATGCATCCGCTGCTAATTTCTCCTTTCCTGGCTTATATTCGATGATGAAATCAAATCCAATGAACTTATAGAGCCAAGCTTGCAGCTTCAGGGTCTTGTGTCTTGGCTTATCTGTCCCAAAGTTGTGTAAATTGGACACTGGCAAAGTTGTATAGTTTAGTTATTGTCTCTCAAGTTACATGTGTAGTTTAGGTATAAGGTGGTATTTGTTAGAGAAAAATGTGAATCAAATGAACACAAGCAAAATGTCACGGCTTGATAGTTTAAAAATTTATTTAGTTAGTTAGCTTTCTTACTATATATAGTCTCTCCAATCTTTGTAATTGTGTTAGATCAATTAAGTAAACTCTCTCTTCTTTTTAATTTCATTCTAACCCTCTCTAATTTCATCTATCATTTTTTAGGCAAGTTATCTTGTATGACAACTTATTTCAAATAAGTGTATTTAATATTCGCTCACTCTTTTAAAATATTTTCACTGATAATATAAATGAGTTTTCTAGTATTTGTTAAGAAAAGGGTGCTAACAAATTGGTTAAGGGTGCACAAATAAACCTAAAATTCAACACAATTCTCAAATAGCCCAAAAAGCGTTTAGGAGAGTGAAATGCAAAAAGCTATTTATGACTTACGCTCCAAATTTCAAATCAAATTAGATTTAAACGTCATCTCCAAGTCAATCACATTTGGGCATTAATGGAAAATATGTGAAATATGTAAAAATATAAAGGTTTAATCAATTAGGGCCATAATTAATCGATTAGAAAAGTTAATTTGTAAAAATTTGGTCCTAAATTTTTATGGACATGATCCTGAGTGATTTTGTGTCACTTTTGCACGCTTAAAACCGCCATAATATTTACTATAAACAAGTAACTTTCACTCTTTTACTTCTCATATCTTTCTTCTTTCCTTTCCTTCTTGTGTACGGGTGTGTGAATACTACAATGTCATTCAAGCATCATCATCTTGCCACTTAGAAGGTTGAGATTCATCAATCCACTCACCAATGATTTCTCATCCCAACAACTAGAAGAAGGGTTCTCTCAAGAATTCGCAAGCAAAATTTGTTAGAACAAGATTTGGTTATGCAATTATGTCTCTGAGTTTTGATGATAACAAAGAGTATATTTGAGTGAACAATTTTGATACTCTAATGTTTGTTGTATTTTAAAAAATAAACAAACAAGTTTTGCTTCTGATGAATGGCGTGGCCAAGACATTAGAAGAGAAAATGCTCTGCTTCTAAGCTACGAGAGGTTACGATGAGCAAGTAGCTAGGAAAGCTTTAGAAGGCTGAAGCTCGATTACTACGATATGTAAGTACGAAGAAACCGATCAGAAGATCTCAAGACAAAAGTTCTGAGTGAACGTAGTCTAAGATGTTGAAGACTCAAGTTTCAGAAGACAAAAGGTTATGAAGACCAAGTGCTGAAGACTCTGAAGACATGGATCTGAAGACTTGAAGCTCTTTTGAACTTAGTTGTGATACAAGGTTCTAAGATCAAGTGATGAAGACTCTAAGGTTTTCAAAACCAAAGTGCTAAAGACAAGAAGGCGAAGATCAAGAGACTCTAAAGGCTTGAAGTTTTGACTAACCAGAAGTTATGTTCTCTCCTCTTACTCATGCTCGTAGAAGCCTCTAAAGTACAGAAGGTTAAAAGATAATGTTAACGTGGTACAAATAGTACATGGTATAAACAAATGCCTAATTTCACTACCATGAAAGGACGGACGCTGTAACACCCATTCTAATTACCCGCGATTTATAATTTAATAATCAGAGTATATAACACATATCAAGAGGCATCACAATTTTTAATATATTTCAAAATTATAACCAAACAGATGTCATGCTTTCACTGAAGAAAATCATTAAATAAATAAACCAAAAGTTATGTTTAATTGAAATGAAACATAACAACTCTGAATCGTCGTTCATAATTATTCGGGACAATAAATGAAACATTAATCAAAACTAATATTTAATATCCAAAAGAATCTCAATCAAACGTTTCCCTAGTGTTACATCTACGAGCACGACAACGACACGCGGATTAACTAATGACTCGACTCAGAAGCTATCCTCACGATTTCAAGACTAATCACTTCAAATCGAAATCATTAAAGTAAGGGTGAGATTTCTATCAATATATAATGCATTATCGTTTTAAATACAACGAAATAATTGAATACATTAGTCCATTATCCAAAGGCATAATCATAGACGATTCACAAATACATCTCACACAATGAACATGTAAATATAACAAACAATGGAAATTACAACACTGGAAACCATCCTAGCATGTTACAATCCCATATGCAATGCAGACTCTATGCATGTGGTACCAAAACGTGAACCGAGTTCACCCATACTAATCCATCATCAACCGGATACAACAATCATCAATTCGCGGACACCGGAGTCAAGAATCCGGCTAACCACCATTATCCAGGTACGGTTAGCGGCTATACAAGTCAAATTCCACACAATGGGAATTAACTTCACCAAAAATGCATATGCATGCACAACACCAGCATGCAACATTTAATCAGTCTATGAAATGCATCAAACCATCATAACTGAATCAAATTCGAAACATGATATTCTCAACAATGATGCACACAATCAACAACATAACATGTCTTTCATTCACCCAAATCAGATACCTCAATGTCACAGGTACACTACCTCTAAATCCTGGTAAGTTTTTTGGCTCTGCCAGCTCACTTCCGCACAATGGGAATGAACCAATTAACAAATGTTTATGCATGCATCATAAAAGCATGCAACATCAATTCACGGATTATGATATCAACATAATTCACATAATGCCAATCACCAATTTATTAAATTCAACAAATGAATAATCAACACAACATTGTAAGCATTAGTTCTCATCCGATAACTTAGACCATTCATAATAATTTCTCATTATCCTTAACTATCCACACTTTTCAAAATCGGAAGCTCGGCTCTTTTTAAAATAATTTTAGCAAAATAATATTTTTCCCTTTCTAAAAGATAGAATTTTAAATTTAAGAAATAATGCGAAAGCGGCACTCGAATCGAATTACGGTTTAGAAAATATGAATTTTGAAGTTTAAGTATTTTTGAACTCAATACAGTGGAACCGGTTCCTACCCTAGGACAACCGGTTCCCACTTTTGAAAAATCACGCCCACAATTTTGTATGGGAACCCGATTCCTACCAGGAACGGTTCCTCGTACAAAATTGCCGATTTAGTTACTTTGGGAACTCGGTTCCTTCCCGGGAACGGTTCCCACGACCTCTGAAAAAAGCGCTATTTTGACATTTACCCATTCAAATCACTTCCAAACATTCCCATACAATTGCAACATGAGGAACACTAAAATACATCCATTTTACACCATTATAACATCAAACAACATTATTTCATCATTCCTATTTATTATTTGACACACTAATGGTTTCAGACCTACAATCCGACACAAATAGGGTTTAATCCTACAAACCTATATTACTCCAAATCGAATTTTCTAACTTACCCAATCATCGCTTTGATTCCCAAAACCCATAAGGCATTAAAACGAATGAAATCACCCATTACCTCGCGATGATCTTGATTTCCTCGGCGTTGGCTTTTCCTCTCTTCTCGATTCATTGAAATAACTTTTTCCAAAAGACCTTCTTTCCTTCTTTTCCTTTTTATAATCCTTTTAATACTCCTTTTATTTATTCCAATAAAATAAATAATTAGTAACTAGTAAAGTAGGGTACTTTACCACTCACACCCTCTACTTACTCCTCACCAACTCTTCTTTTTAATTAAATAATCCAATTAAATCGAAAAATATAAACAATCAAGCCTTTAATTAATTAAATAATTAAATTCCTAATTATCTAACATTTGAATTAATTAGGGTGTCACAACTCTCCCTACTAAAGAGTTTTCGTCCTCGAAAACATACCTTAAACGAAAACTTGGGATCGAGTTCTTCATCGACTCTCCAGTTCCCAAGTTACATTTCCTCGATTGGTCCTCCCAAGCTACTCGTGCAGTGCTATCTCTTTACCCAATTGCTTCACTTTCCGATCCTCTATTCTCAGTCTGCTGTCATACCCCAAAGTTAGCCCTCATACTTCTTAAAACATTTCATACACCCATGCTCAAGGATTCCTTAAGGGTTGATCAAACAAATCCTCTCCTAGACAATCAACCCAAACTAGGGTTTGACAATTCTCAGATCCAGATGGATTTCCAACATCCCCAATAGTCATCATGCCTCCTCATATGCTTCAAAGATTCTCCATGTCAAGTTTCAAGCCTCACAGGTCAAGTTTCCTCAAACAATTGCTCAGATGGTTGAAAATCAGTTGTATTGGATAAAAAGTCAACTGTGGTCAACATACAGTCAAACTTCATGATTTTTGGTCAATATCCTCATTTTGAAGTTACATTCATCATTTGTTCAAGGGTTGATCATGATTCATCAAGAAAACTCAAGATTGGATCAAAAGTCAAACTTTCCAAATTAGGGTTTTTTCAGTGAAAAGTCAACTGAACTTTGACTGAGCATAACTTCTTCATACTTTCTCAGAAATTTTTTCACCACCTATCATTTTGAAGGAAATTCAATTCTCTACAACTTCATGTCTCACAAGAATGTTCAAAAAATGCTTCATTTGGAAGGTATGGATCAAAACATTACAGGTCCATTTCAAAGTCAACAAAAGTCAACTTTTGTTTTGAAGATTATTGAGAATGGATACTCAAATTGAGATGAAACCAAAGAGGTTGTTTAGAGGACACCTGGAGCTTTCTAAAAAGTCCAAGAACACTCAAAAATGTGGAAAATTGAGCAAAATACACCTTACACAAGTTGGGTATTTTTGAAGAAGTGCACAAAGAGAGATACTTGTTAAAATCCAAAATTTTGCAAATGGGCCTAGTTTTCTTCATTCAAACTTGTTCCTTAGACAATTTGGAACATCCAAGCCCAATGCCACAATTTTAGCTTTATTTTCTATTTAATTTGGATTTTATTCATTTAAATACAAATTAAATTAAAAATAAGGTATAAAATCAAAATTAAATGCAAGATTGATTTTTCTCTCATGCTTGAGGTCCAAGCAACTCACACAAGCTGGAAAATTTCGAAATTTGCATAGATTTGGCAAGAATTTGATTGAAATTTGATCAAAAAAGGAAGATTTGATTTCATACAAAATCAAATATTTTCTACATTCATTGATTATTATTTGCTCTTGAATTCAGACCTAAATCCATCCACTATAAATATACAATGCCTACACAACAAGAAAGAACAGAAAAATTGCTTGGAAGAACCCTAATCAAACTCAAAAAAACCGTGTGTTGCAAGCAAGTGGCAGCCCTAGTTCCAGCTTGATTCAACCAATTCTGAGCATCCAAACACGTTCCTTGACATCTCCTGAAGCATTCCAGACCTTTACATCATTCAAAAGCATCAAGAATTGAGCAATCCGGTTTTGGTTTGTTCTTATATTTTTCAAAATCGAATTATGTTTATCATGCATTTTTAACATGTTTTGATGTTTGATTTGTGTTTAGTTTGAAGTTTACAAGCTATCTGGACAATCGAATTGCATTTTCATGGCCTGAATCGAAATATGTCATTGCTAGGGTTTTCTGAACCGATTTGGGGTTTCTCTAAATCGGTTAAATTGGACAAAAAGACCACCACCATCGTGTTTATAATGTTATTTGCAATCGATTCATGTACTCACAATTCATTTATATTACCTGTATGAGATTTTAGAAATTGCGTTGGCGTTGAACCAAGCCGTATCTTTCGAAAATTCAAATGAAGAAGATGGTGTTCTTGGCGTGATTTGGTTTCGAATTCAAAAATGCTTAAGCCTCCGTTTCAATTTGTTGACACCAAATGCCGCGGCGTAGTGGTTAAAGCGTTGGTATGAGAGATTCTCTCAAAGGTCACGAGTTCGAACTTGGACAGGACCAATTCTTTTTCTCTTTTGCAAACTAACTCTATTTTTTCATATTTTCTTATTTTCCTTTAATATTTTCCATGCATTTTAATTTATCTTCTAATATTTTTATCATGCATTTAAAAAACACCAAAAATATTTATTTTTTGCATAATCATCAGAAAAATGTTTATTTAATTTTTAATATAAAAATTATTATTTTTGAATGCATATTTAATTTAATTGCTAATTAATCATTTAAATGACTTTTAGTTGTTTTTTAATTATCAAATCAACTCCAAAAATTTATTTTATCATATTAATGTCATTATTAACACAAAAACTTTTTCTCGTTCAAAAATACTTATTTTTACTAACATTTTCCTCTTATGCAATTTTCTTAGTTTTAGATTTTGCATACATTCACAGTTATCTGATTCGGACGATTTTATTGCTTTTCTTTTCCCATTATGTAATTGCCTATGGGATGTAATAGTTTAATTAGGACTTTTATTTTACGCAATTTCATTATATACGCCCCAAAGCCATGTAATAGCGTAGGACTTTATCTTTCCGCACTTTACATTTCCGATTTACTTTCGCACCTATAAGCTGCTAGTAATTAGGCGTGTATGGCAAGATAAAATTGGACATAGATCACTCATAATTTCAAGATAACATATCTGAATTTGACACACTCTTTTCACACATGCACCCCTTAGGGTAATTCTCTCGTTGCCTTTACAATTCAAATGGTCATGTCCTCGGCGTAGAGGTATCCTTGCACCGTTGCCTTCAAAACAAATCATCATAGTCCCCGATACAAAGATCATAGACCCGATGTAAGCCTACGAATACATGATCTTGACCCTCGATTGTTGCCTCGAAAATGATGATAGTCCCTTGAATGTGCTAGGATACTTCCTACAAGTTGCTTTCTATGACCATCCGATGTCCTTCGAAAGTCCTTCTACATCCAGCGAATAGGGTTACCTACCAACTAATGGTATGGATAGCGCTATTCGAAAGGAACGTAAAACAACACGAAAACAACCAATTTTGAGTAGGTAATAAGACTTTTAGTTGCTTGCTCTATCAAAATACTTTTTGCACCTCACACTTTTGTCAAAGTTCAAACTCTTTTCAAAAACGAAACATTTCAGAACACTTTGTATACATTCCTACATGAATCATTACAAAGTCAAAGCGAAATGCCTTTTCAAAACATTTTTTGTCAAACACACAGAAAGCACAATTTTTTAAAGTGATCTAAGAGCAACTAAGAGCCCGTAGATAACTACGGATGGAAAGGGGTGCTAATACCTTCCCTTTTCATAACCTTCTCCCTTACTCGGAATCTCCTCAAGCGCGAGATACATGAATCTCATGAGACATGATGCAAATTCGCAGAATGGTAAAACAATCGATAAGAAACTTTCTCAACTCTCTTGGTAATTTGAAACGGACCAATAAAACGCGGAGTCAACTTCTTTGACTTCAAAGCTCGACCAATACCAGTCATTGGAGTAACTCACATGAACACATGATCTCCTTCACTAAACTCAAGATCTTTCCTCCTCTTATCATGATAACTCTTCTGACGACTCTGAGAAGTCCTCATCTTCTCCTGAATCATCTTAATCTTTTCAGAAGTTTGTTGAACAATCTCTGGTCCAATTACAACACTTTCTCTAGATTCGTACCAACACAACGACGTACGACACCTCCTACCGTACAATGCCTCAAACGGCGCCATACCAATACTCGAATGGAAACTATTGTTGTAGGTAAACTCTATCAACGTAGTAGCTATCCCAGCTCCACCCTTCTCTACACACAAGCTCTTAACAAATCTTCCAACGAATCGTCCTCTCCGTCGACCATACATGCGGATGATATCGGAACTCAATCGTAACTTAGTACCCAAAGCTTCTTGCAATCCGTCCAAAACTTAGATGTAAACCTCGGATCTCGATCCGACACAATACTAGAAGGAATACCATGCAAACTTCCAACCTTTTCGACATCTGATTACGCCAATTTCTCCATCGGGTAATCCATTCTTATCGGAATAAAGTGAGCGGACTTTGTCAACGATCTACATAACCCAAATAGAATCACAGTTCTTACATGTCTGTGCAACGGATACAAAGTCCATAGAAATGCTATCCCATTTCCATTGGAACAAACAATGGTTCCATCAATCTGGCAACCGATGTTCAATCTTTGATTTCGACACACCAACATGCATACACAACTCGGCAATTTCCTTTTCATTCCGAGGCCACCAAAATAACTTTTTCAAGTCATGATACATTTAGTAGCAGGGTGAATACTCGACCCACTACGTGTCCTTCTTCCAAAATACTTTTTCTAATCTCGGCAATATCGGAACACACACTCTATCACGAATCTCATAACGTCATTCTCATCAATTATGATTCACCCCTTGACCTTGGTTAATCAATGTCAACTTATCCACCAGGACCGACATCAGTTTACATCCATTTCGAATCTCTTCCGAATACCACTAGTCGACTTCAACATACCCATTTCACTATTCGGAGTAGTTTCACATACCAAACTTAAGTCTACGAACTGTTCAACCAATTCAATTCACGAACCATTAACATCGACATGTGCAAGGACTTCACCTCAATGCATACGCCACAACATTTACCTTACCAGGATGGTAATTCAAACCGAAATCATAATCCTTGAGAAATTCTAACCATCTCCTATGCCTCATATTCAACTCTTTACGATCGAAGAGATATTTCAAACTCTTGTGATCCTTTGAACACTTCAAATCGAGAACCATATAAATAATGCCTCCATAACTTCAAAACAAATACAACAGCTGCCAATTCCAAATCATGGGTCGGATAATTCCTTTCATGCACTTTCAATTGTCTCAAAGCATAAGCCATAACCTGCTTATCTTGCATCAACACACCACCTAAACCCATCAATGACACATCACAATACACAACAAAGGACTTCGCCGGATTCGACAAAATCAAGATCGGAGCACTAGTCAACCTCCTCTTCAGCTCTTGAAATCCTTCCTCACATTCAACATCCCAAACAAACACTTGACCTTTCCTTGTCAACTTAGTCAACGGTAAAGCTAACTTTGAAAATCCCTCGATGAACTTCCTGTAATAACCTGCAAGACCAAGAAAACTACGGATCTCAGAAGCATTCTTGGTAACTTCCTGAGATACCGCTTCTACGTAGGATCCACACAATTCCATTCTTGGAAATTACATGTCCAAGAAATCTCACTTCACTTAACCAAAACTCACATTTGGACAACCGCATAAAGCTTCTTTTCCTTCAATAATTCCAATACAATTCTAAGATGCTCGGCATGCTCTTCCTCATTCTTTGAATAGATCAAAATGTCGTCAATAAACACCACCATAAATTTGTCAAGATACGGATGAAATATCCTGTTCATATACTCCATAAAAACACCAGGTGCATTAGTAACTTCAAACGGCATAACAGAATATTCATAATGCCCATACCTCGCTCTAAATGCGGTCTTCTAAATATCTTCCGCCTTAACACGAATCTGATGATATCCAGACCTCAGATCAATTTTACTAAATACACAGGCTCCAACTAACTGATCCATCAAATCATCAATCCTCGACAATGGATACCGATTCTTGATTGTCACCTTATTCAACTGCCTGTAATCAACACATAGTCTCATCGTACCTTCCTTCTTCTTAACTAACAATACCGGTGCACCCCACGGCGAAACACTAGGACGAATAAACTTCTTTTCCAGTAACTCTTCCAACTGTTGCTTCAACTCAGACAATTCAGATGCCGACATGCGATAAGGCGCCATCAACACCGGACTAGTTCCAAGAATCAAATCTATAGCAAACTCCACTTCTCTCTCAGGTGGTAGCTCACTAACATCTTCAGGGAACACTTGAAATTAATTCTCCACTAGCAATTCATTACTCTCAGCCTTTCCTTTCGCTTCCGTCGAAGAATACAACATAAACACCACACCATCATTAACAACTACGTAACTCTAATCATCCATCTTAATTCATTATCCTTATTTGAGTCTTTGTCCATTCATATGGTTCACAAGCTTCTACCACACTTCATTCATATTCATCACTTTATGCCCCATTTAGATAGTAAGATAATTGTATATCATCCAATATGATTTCGTCTACTATCAACAAGAGATTAAGGGTGATCAAGTCCTCAATTTGTCAATAGACATCCGATAATCATACTGGAGTATAAACCATCATTACCAACACTTTCTGTTTTTAGAATCGTACTCGCCTTTTTGCACTTCCAACTATGACTCACGGTCCAACGATTCCAACAGCTCTAACCACTCTTGTACTCTCTTCTCAAGCAGTACCTCGTACCAACGACTTACAGTAGGAACATATCTGGGAAGCATCTCTTCGCCCCCACTTAGTTTCACACTACTCACGTAGCATTGATCCAGTGACATGCTCGCCTGATTAATTACGATTTATAATTTAATAATCGAGTATATAACACATATCAAGAGGCATCACAATTTTAATATATTTCAAAATTATAACCAAGCAGCGGATGATGAAAATCATTAAATAAATAAACCAAAATAAATGGAATTCGTTCATAATTATTCCAAGACAATAAACGAAACATTAATCAAAACTAATATTTAATATCCAAAAATCTCAATCAAACGTTTCCCCAATGTTACATCTACCAGAGCACGACACTGACACGCGGATTAACTAATGACTTGACTCTAGAAGCTATTCTCACTGATTCCAAGCAGCTAACCACTTCAAATCTGAAATCATTAAAGTAAGGGTGAGATTTCTATCCAATATATAATGCATTATCGTTTTAAATACAGCGGAATAATTGAATACATTAGTCCATTATCCAAAGGCATAATCATAGGCGATTCACAAATACATCTCACACAATGAACAAGTAAATATAACAAACAATGGAAATTGCAACAAACCATCCTAGCATGTTACAATCTCATATGCAATGAGACTCTATGCATGTGGTACCAAAGCGTGAACCGAGTTCACCTACAGCGATCCATCATCAACCGGATACAACAATCATCGATTCGCGGACACCGGAGTCAAGAATCCGGCCTAACCACCACTATCCACTGAGTACGGTTAGCGGCTATACAAGTCAAATTCCACACAATGGGAATTAACTTCACCAAAAATGCATATGCATGCACAACACCAGCATGCAACATTTAATCAGTCTATGAAATGCATCAAACCATCATAATTGAATCAAATCCAAAACATGATATTCTCAACAATCATGCACACAATCAACAACATAACATGTCTTTCATTCACCCAAATCACATACCTCAATGTCACAGGTACACTACCTCTAAATCCTGGTAAGTTTATTGGCTCGACTCCTTCCGCACAATGGGAATGAACCAATTAACAAATGTTTATGCATGCATCATAAAAGCATGCAACATCAATTCACGGATTATGATATCAACATAATTCACATAATGCCAATCACCAATGTATTACATTCAACCGCAATGAATAATCAACACAACATTGTAAGCATTAGTTCTCATCCGGTAACTCAGACCATTCATAATAATTTCCCATTATCCTTAACTATCCACACTTTTCAAAATCGGAAGCTCGGATCTTTTTAAAATAATTTTAGCAAAATAATATTTTTCCCTTTCTAAAAGATAGCATTTTAAATTTAAGAAATAATGCGCGGAACTCGAATCGGATTACGGTTTAGAAAATATAATTTTGAAGTTTAAGTATATTTGAACTCAATACGGTGGAACCGGTTCCTACCAGGACAACCGGTTCCCACTTTTGAAAAAGTCACGCCCACGGAATTTTGTATAGGAACCGGTTCCTACCCACTAGGAACCGGTTCCTCATCTAAAATGCCGATTTTAGTTTGGGAACTCGGTTCCTTCCCACTGGGAACCGGTTCCCACGACCTGCAGAAACAAAAACTGCTATTTTGACAGCATTTACCCATTCCAAATCACTTCCAAACATTCCCATACGAATTGCAACATGAGGAACACTAAAATACATCCATTTTACACCATTATAACATCAAACAACATTATTTCATCATTCCTATTTATTATTTGACACACTAATGGTTTCCGACCTACAATCCGACACAAATAGGGTTTAATCCTACAAACCTATATTACTCCAAATCAAATTTCCTAACGTACCCAATCATCCATTCGATTCCCAAAACCCATAAGGCATTAAAACCGAATGAAATCACCCCTTACCTCGCGATGATCTTCGATTTCCTCGGCGTTGGCTTTTTCCTCTCTTCTCCAATTCTACGTGAAATAACTTTTTCCAAAAAGACCTTCTTTCCTTCTTTTCCTTTTTATAATCCTTTTAATACTCCTTTTATTTATTCCAATAAAATAAATAATTAGTAACTAGTAAAGTAGAGTACTTTACGACTCACACCCTCTACTTACTCCTCACACCACCAACTCTTCTTTTTAATTAAATAATCCAATTAAATCCAAAAACATAAATAATCAAGCCTTTAATTAATTAAATAATTAAATTCCTAATTATCTAACATTTGAATTAATTAAGGTGTCACAGAATAAATGATCTTGTCCCCTATGTTCTCTCAAGCCGACACAAATTTGATATTTCTAGATGTACCCCTCCACGGTTACATAACATGCATGACTTTGTATAAAGGCTTGAACACTTGAAGAAACAACTGCTAATTCACTGAAAATACACTACACTCAAACGCTATTATTTCTTTGTAATAAATTGTAAATTCTGTCAAGTCATTGTGCTAAAATTCTATTTACATATTAGCTTGTGTAGAAGCATATTTACTTGTAAACAAACTTATATTCAAATAGTTGTTTGATTGTTCTTGGAAAGTAATAAAATTCCTACTTCTCATTATATCTAGAAAGCGATAAATGCGGGAAGATACAATAGCACAAGTAAATACCAAACAAATATCGATTTATAGCTAAGAAATCCACGCTAAGAAACACGTAATTCTTCATGCAATCTTCATCAAGCAGACAGAGATAATCAGATAATCCGATATGAAATAATCATCAAAGTACTCATGTGAAAATAAATCGCATGCATCCGCATCATTACATAATAACCTTGCACAAGGTATAAAACTATGCCATGCGAAGTAATTCATTATCTCAAAGTGCGAGGAACCTCCCTCGGAAGCTTACACAAATCACAAAACGAGTTAGTAAATAACAAGACTATGAAATTCTACTCAAATTGCATCGAGATATCATAACCTATCATTATACTATTCATCATGTTTATGAAACGAAATCAAGTGTATGAAATCGAAATGAGTACGCTAAAAATCCTAATCCTAATCATACACTAAACTTTTTTTCAATTAATTCCTAACCTAATAAAAAAATTATGAAAAAAATGTCACAAGAAATCAACATATGATTATCTATACAAAAAATCGGCAAGAATTTGCGAATGAATCGATGCCTAAAAATTTGCTTGAAATTAAGAACAACATGAAATTACAAACATGGCCAAAAGGGGGTGTGGATCCAGACTTGGGGGTGTAGGCATGAATTCGCATTGAATTGCGTTTAGTTATAATTGGAGTTTTGGGCCTAATAGAGGGTGGCAAAATTAATACATATTCTACTCAATCTTAATTCATGTTTGAATCCAAGTGTAAAAAAAAAATCTTGATTTACATTATTATTATATTGTCACGTTTACTATTCCATGTGTTATTACTTTCATCAATTGGTCCTATTTTATAACTTAAATGAAATGAATCAGTTAAAAGAAAAGAATAACATGATAATAAAAAAGAACAGGAATCGTCCAACGAGGAGGTTACGCATCCAGGGCAATAAGGGTCCTTGTTCTAACAATTAGACGTTGGAGCTAGGGATCCGATCGTCTTCTCCAATGAGCGAAACAGCCGGAAAACTCAATTTCATCGTAAACGACCATGCCTCATACCTTCCGACTCGGTATTCGACCCTGACCTCAAATCTGATCTTCGTTTTCATTTATCAGCGTTCAATCACCGTTAAATCTTACTAACACGTCCAGATCCAAAAGATACGGTAAACATACATACAAAACCATCATACATACACGAGCATGGATTTAACCTCCTGTGATTCGGAGCACACAAATGCATTCATGAATCTATATACAAAGTCCTAACATGATGAGAGCGAATTCGAGAGGCTCACCTGTTCAACAATCCTGATCTAGTAAAACTTCAAAAAAAAAACTCTACTCCTCTTGCAATATACCTTCCTAATGAAGAGGAATATTTAGAAACTTCATTGTGATGGTGATTTTTTCATCGTTATTTTAAAAACAATGAAGTCGCCACCTAATTTAATTTGTTCTAAAAGAATGAGAAAATATAGATAAAATCCACGAAATCGGATAAGGCGGTCTACGTGACCAAAAAATATGAATTCGAGAGTCGGTTATGCAAGGGGAAGGTATTAGCACCCCTTACATCCATCTTACTCGATGGGAGCCATTTAGTTCGATGCGTGTTTCGATGTGTTTATTTCAATCTATTAACTTCTAAAATTAAGAAAGGAGGAAAAAGAAAAGTCTTTATTTTTGGGTTTTGAACTCGTCAAAGACATCACATCTTGTGCCTACGTACTCCCTCGTGCAATGGGAAAGTCAGAGTTCCATAGTTCCTCTTGAAAAGGTTTTAAATTGGTTGTATTGATTTTATAAGAATAATTGTGCATTAGACATTTCAAATGCTTGAACTTGGACTTGTTTAGTTTGTTTGAAAAGCTTAAGTCCTCATTCGTGTTTGAAATGACTATTGCACACTCTTTGTCAGAAAAGAGTTTGATAATCGCGTATGAGCAAAAAAGAGTTTGTGTGAGTTAAGTTGATTTTAGGTGGGTGAAAAGTACCGAACAATAAGACTAGCATCCTACGATTCAAATACTAGAAACCAGAGGAGCTCAATGCTCAATGAGTCGTATATCATCCCAAAAGTTTTCTTATGAAAGAGAGTGAAGTGAAACAATGTTCAAGTTATTAAGAGCCTTCAAACAATTGGACTAACATCCAACGATTTAAAGACTCGAAGTTCATTTGGCACAAGTTTTTAAACAATTGGTCTACCAACCAACGATTTAAATACTTGGGTTTTTATTGTGAAAGAGTTATGAAAATGCACTCGACGTTGGATCGAGGTTTGTAAGTTAATTATGAAAGTGTTTTGAAGTTTGATACGCGAGGAAATGAGAAATAGAACCAGGTTATGATTAATCAAGTATATGGACTTAATTAACCTCGTGAGGATATGTGCTTTTATCTGAACTATGAGACCCTTGTGCATAGACAAATGGTATATGGACCAAATTATTCGGGTTATGGTTAATCAACGCAACAAGGGCTTTAATTAACATTGTGAGAATGGCCATGCCCATTCCCAAATATGAGACCCTTTTGGAATTTGGCTTATGAGCCAAGAGGATATAAGAATCCGATGAAGAAATAAGGAGGTAAGAAAACAAGTGAGCCCATACATGGTGGCTATATGTATGCTCCTAGATAGTGGGACTAGTGTGGCACTAGTATTCTAAACGACCGATTGGAACAATCGATCGGATAGTTATCGCTGTAGAATAGCGCAGAACCAAACTATGAATGTGTGCGAGTGTGCACTGTGTATGTATACCTATTCATTGATGAGGAGCCCAAGAGGAGGCTATGTGTTCTAATTGCATGATATAGGCGTAATTAAGTGGTAATTAAAACACACAAGGAGGTAATATCCTAAACTATTACAGACCATGCGGGGATGGGGATACAAGTTCATGAATGGGATACATCGAATTGAAAAGCAAGAAGAGCTTTAAATAAACAAACAATACAACCCAATCGAATTAAATCAAAATAATCGAGTAAACTCCATCGCGTGGTGCGAAATGAGCTCAAGTGAACTTGAGATCGAGACAAGGCTTGGTGCATCAGATGAATACCAAATGAAGATCCCTACATCACACGAGATACAAACAAAACCTATGGGGAGAATATTGCAATGCTCACATATTGATTATTGGATTGGTTAGATATATTTGCGTTCATATTCATTCGAAAGTCAAATTAAATTTCAAATTCGAAATTGTGACACAAAGATGATAATTACTATATGATTTTATTTACAAATGAATATGATAAAAGTAGTATATATAATAATATATATTTACAATACTAAACATAAGAATAAAAATACTATGTATAATTATATCTACAATATCAAGTGTAAAAAAGAAAAATAATACTAAGTATTATAATATTTACAATATTAAATATACATCACTAAATAATACTAAGTACTAAATAGAAGTAGTAATTCAACATTTAACTGCTAAAGTGCAAGCGTAGATGTGCTAAATGGAAATGAATTCTTTGAACAATCATTGATATCTTCACAAATAACAAAGTCGTTAGTAGTATAAGTGTGGGATAAAAAATAAAATGCAATGAAATTGCAATAAATTGGAAAATAGTTAGTAAGCAAGGTATAAAAATGAAAATGAAATAAAATGAATGTACATGGACAAATGGAGAAACAAGCAATTGTTTATAATCGAAATTAAAAAATTAATGAACAAGTTATTGTTTACAAAGTAATAAAAATGAAAATGAAACTTGTATCATATATATGAATGAATGAAGAAACAAGCAATCAATTATTTGATTATTTCTAATAACAAATGAACTAAAACCAAAAAAATCATGCTATTATTGAAAACGAACTCGAAACATGAAAAGTCAAATTCACAACAAACCATATTCGACCATACCAAATTTCAGGCACCAAAGACTAATAACCAAAAACATTCAAACAAATTCATTTTGAGCATGTTAGAAACACAGAATAAATTCCAAACCAACAACATTTGGTCTCAAACAAAAGGCATCACATGAAATTCGATTCACGTTTTAGAAATCAAGAATTCAAACGTCAAAACTTTGCACAATAGCATGACATCAAATTGACACAAGCAACATTATAAACCATTTATATATTTACACAATTAAACCCAAATATCATGGCATTTGCATAAAAAAAAACTCATCACTCACATTAATTTAAAACAGAACTTCAAAGTTTGATTAAAACAACAACCTAATATCATCAGAATTTCTTTTCCAATTTCAATCCACCATTACTACATTACCGATAAGAACATACAAACTGAAATCGCTATCATACACCCAAATGCCAACACAAATAACTTCTAAATCAATCATCAAAGCAGTAATGCTAGCGGGAAACCATTCAAACTTGACATGCCTTAACACGGACAAAAACATTTTCGAGTTTTATCACAAACATCATAATGATCTCTACTCAAAATACGACCTAACAACGATTCTTCACATGTTTCACACAAAAATCAACTAAGAATCATATTAAAATTAATCACATCATTTGTTTAACACATGATCTAACAAATTAAGAAGGTCGAATATTTACGAAACCCGTCGAAATAAATCGATTTGAATATGGACGAGGGTTGTTGGCGGCGTCATGACTTCTTTGAGATGAAACACGTATCTGTGGATCCGAATGGAGAGGATGTTGTTGTACGTGAGTTGAAGGGTGGTTGGATGAAGTGGTTTGGAGGTCACGAGAGGTGTGAGGCGAGCGATGAAGCGGATGGCGAAGGGAGGTTGGTGTTGTTGGTGACAATGAGGTCGTGGAGAGGATGATGAAGAGGGGTAGTATGAGGCGGTGGTGTTAGGAGGACGAGCGGATGAGGTTGTTGGTGTGTGATGTTGGAGCAATGTGAAGCTGAAGTAGGGGTGAGGCGGAGATGTTGGTGAGCGGAAGGAAGAAGGTGACTCGTTGGAGAAGTTGATGTATGGTCTTTGGAAGGAGGTTGGGGTGATGATTCGGAGGGGTAGAGAATGGAGGTTGAGCGGAGTTTGGGCGGTGGTATGTGGCGAGATGGGTTCGAAAGCGAAGGAAGGTTATGGCGAGAGGAGATGAATGGGTTGATAAAGAATGGAGAATACGTTTGTGATATTGGAAGGTGATGCGGGAAGATGAGTGTTAGTATGTATTGACGGAGAGAGGAATGAGATAGCGAAGTGTGAGAGATGGAGATAAGGAGGATGAAGAAAGGTGTTAGACGATGAAGAAAAAATATATAAAAGAAAATAGGATTTTCATTATTTTTACAAATGCCAAAAATGTCCCTAATGATAAAATGGGATATAAGGCCCAAAAGTATAAAAATTAAACTATCTGAAAATATTTTTGTTTTGATTTTTGGAGATAAAAAATGGACACTTAAAATTGTCAAAAATGATATAAATTTAAACACTAAATCATCCGAAAAAATAAAATGAGTATATAAAAATAAACTACGGATCTCAAAGATTAAAGAAAAATTATCAAAATGGTTAAAATCGAAATAAAATGATAATAAAAAATACTCGGTTGTGAAACATTTACGGTTAAAAACAAGACTAAAAGATGTACGGAAAAATTAGAGAGAGCACATTTTCATGATCTATGCGACACGTAGATTCATAAAGCAGTGGGTTAAAGGCGAAGACTTGAAATATATTCCCGCTAATTTTTCGCACAATGTCGAATCGCTTTTAATGGTCTGTCTATAAAACCGAAATATCAATATCATCGACATATAATAAACTTAACATGATGCAATAGAGAGGTAGAGAGATAAAAATGAATGAAGTGAAATATCAGGTATTTTACAACTATAAAACGATGCAAATATCGATTTAAATTGACTTTTGATAAACTTAAATACGACTAATGATGCATATCGATGAGTGAATGATTTCTTAATGTCAATGACCTAATGGGCGTGTCGAGACGATCGAAGCCTAAGTCGAGATGACTTGAAGTTAGGAGGAAAATTTTGGGGTGTGACATTCACGTATCTCAAAAATAAACTCAAAATTCTCTTGGATCTTTGAAAGCAACGACGGTATGAGCTTAATTTGTGCATGCTTGATCTACCAGAAATCTAAGAAGATATGTCTCGATTATAGAGGAAGAGAGGGCGAAATTGCCTTGAGAAATATGTGATCTTGATGAAAAGCGAGAGGGTTTCCTCAACTATGAAAGATAGAGAGTTTGGTTATAGTCAAGAAAAGTTTATTCTGAGTTTATTATGGTCCTTGAAGGGTGAGATGAGAGGAGGTTGGTTGTTATAGTTAGAGAGAGAGAGAGAGAGAGAGAGAGAGAGATCTATGAAATTGGTTGATGTTGTGAAATGTCGATTTAAGTTGTTATGAGATTATTTCATAAATTGGTTGATTTAAGTTATAGAAATAAAATTATTAATAATATTAGAATTATATAAGACTATTTATTTAGTGGCTTAGTTGTTGTGTTGGTTGTAGTAAAAAGTGGGAGTGTTGACTAGTAAGCCCAATCAAAATGGTTAGAAAACAAGGAAAAAGGAAAAAGTAGCAGTACGTGAGAAGATAAAGATTGGGAAAAGAGGAACAAGGGTTGTGGAGAAAATTGTCGTCGGGAGAGAATTGCATCACAAAGCCAAGCGAAAATCGACGGAACTCCTCGGTGACCTTTAATCCAAGGTAAGGGTGAGGTTCTAACATTATAATTGGGGATATGATGAATTGTATGTGGGAATTAATCGCTAGAAAAATTGTTGTCTTTGTGTAATTGATGTCTTGTGTGGTGATGTTTCTGTTGTTTGTTTGTTCTGATAAATTACAACGATTAATCAGTGAATTTGATGTTGAGAAATTATCCGTTATTGATTAAATTATTATGTTATAGTATAAATTATATAATTGTGGCTGGAATTATAAATTGAAGAAATTATTGAAGTTCGTGAAATTGAAGCGGAGGAGAAACAAAGAAAATTGTGTGGAAATCAAGTGTACCGAACGACACAGGAAATGTGTCGAACGACACAGAAAGGAATGTCATACCGAGGGGCATGGTGTGAGTGCTGAACAACACTCTATGCTCATGTGGAGGGGTGTGCCAAAGGGCACACCTTATTGTAATGGGAGGCATATTTTTCTCCTTTGCTTTATCACTGGTGCCTTACTTACTGTATATTTAGTATTTCCTTAATAATTATACAACTTGTCTATTTATAAATTATATCATATATATTAATATTGTAAGTATATATATATATATATATATATATATATATATATATATATATATATATATATATATATATATATATATATATAGTGGAAAATATTTTAATAATAGGATTAAGTAAAAATATTACGTTGGGAGCTTTGTTCTGTTTACGATGGTCAGGATTGACAACACGTTGATATATGAAGGCTTATGCTTTGTTGATGCCTCAGATATTGGCAGATTTTTATGTTGGGATTTCTTCTCTGATTTTTACGTTGGGAGTTCTGCTCCAATGGTACCACATGCATGTGCATTGTCATTGAGTCGCATTTTACGTTGCATCCTTGAGTTGTGGTGATGATGTATTAGTTGTTGCTTTATGATGTTGACTTGTTGTGACTGATATTATCTAAAAGCTATGAACTAGTTGTTATATCGTGTGGGGAATTACGTTGTGATAAATTTTGTTTGTAATTTGTGAAGTCATGATTTTACTTGATATAAATCTAGTATACTATTTATCATACGCTCAATTATATTGTCAGATATCTCACCTCTTATGTTATGTTGCCTCTACGTGGGTAACATGTAGGTAATCCAGGATGAAGGTTGTTTACCTTCATTAGTTCGAGTCGGTGTCGTTGCTCTGATACATAACACTCGGGGGGATGAACGATTGTTGTTTATTGTTGTTATTACTTATGTTGTTGAATTTTATGTTGCTTCAAAGTTGTTTTAGTTGAACAAAATATGTTATGTCATTAAGTTGAATATTATGATTCCGCTGTATAGTTATTAAAAGTTGTTTTGTTTTTAAAGGCTAAATAATATGGCTATCCGTTCATCCAATGTTCTAAGTGTTATGTATCTATTGTATATGTGATAAAGGTTGTTGTTCTAAGTTGAATTGTAGCATTCTAATTGTTTTAAAGAAATTTTATTACTCTGATTTTTATAATAATTGATGGGTAGAATATGGGTGTTACAATGCGCCCCATGAACGTCGTGACACGGACAAGAAGAAAATAGCGAAGTCCAAAAAAATGAGGATCCTTTGTTAGTTTCTATAACGGTTTCTTAGCTAACTTTTCTTACTGCGTTTTTTAGTTAACGAAAAGAGAAAAAAGTTGTTAATGTTGAGAGAGAAAAGGATGAAGAAGGTTGATGTATAGTTGTTAGAGTTTGTTACCAGTTTCTTCTAATTCTCCCCCAGATTATAGTCGTACGCTCTCCATATAAATCTTGGCATCCTCTTTCATGCATTTTGAGTAAAACCTTTCCATGAAGCATGTACGAAAAATGTTCTTGACCAAAAAGTAACATCACCTTAGCACGCATATCGTGTCCAAGATGGTACAATATCGGCAGCACCATCTTCCAATAGCCATGAACTCAAATTCTCGATCGAATAACTCGGATTATAGACCTATCTTAACATCAAACTTAACAAATTTCTGTTGTCATAAAGATGACATAATGGATGGAACACTTCGAGAATGGGCATGAATACATGATGTTAAGCACGAAAGACGGCGACCTCGACAAACATTTACCGACTACATTTTCCTTATTTTATCTCTTTATAACTCCCGATCGAAGCGAGTGAACTTGACTCATACGCAAAGATCTAGAGTGCCATGAATTGAAATTTTTTGCGGTTGATCATTTTCTGAAACGGAGTCGGGAACCGTGCAAAAATCGAGTCCGAAGTCAAGTATTCGACTATGTTAAAAATTACTCAAAATTCTGCTAAGTGTTGAACATCGCATGCATGATAAAATCCCATCTTTCAAGCTCCGTAACTTTCGATCTAAGACTCGAATGTATCGATTCCTTTGACAAAGTTGTAGATTACACGAGATGAAAACTTTCCTTTGAGCACGTCGAAATGGCGCTTGGAAACGCGTGTAAAATGCTCCCGGAGTCGGATGCTTGGCCATGTTAAAAATGCTCAAAATTTCACTATGTTTAGAAATGCAAACTTGTGAACCTCAAACTTCAGAGCCTTATAACTTGCTATCCGGGAATTTTTTGGAGGTACCTCTAATAGGACAAACTTGCAATATGAAATCGCTCTTTCAAGGCTCCGTGAGCACAAAGTCTTAAAACTTGGAAAATATTATCTATGTCCAAGATTACTTAAAATGCAAGAAATCTCAATTTCAGCCGACTCTTTTGACTTTTATCAACAAATGATCATATTTTCTTGTATCTCGACTTTTGACAATAATTTTGACCAAAAATCTCACTCGTTCAACCTTTGACTTTTTGTTGACTTTTCATCATGCACACTCGGGTCTTTTCTTATCCGACCGCTCTTCGTTTTCTGATGAATCGTATGGAACGAAAAACCATATATAGATGCCTCGAGACTCCAAGAAGACCGTGGAATCACTTTATGCTTGAAGAATCAGTCACAACATATCCATAGTTCAAAACCCTAATTCCGCACCATAAGTGATGAACGAACCCATGGAGCCAGTTTAGTCCCACGCTTTAGAAACTCATAAGAATGCATGAATTATGATGAAAATGCACATGATGTTAGGAGCGAACATATTAGATGTAAAAATGGGGTATGACAGTTACCATGTGAAGAAACTAAAATCTGAGTTATTGGAATATGCAGTAATCGGTTGCCATAAGTGGGTAACTGGTTACCGCTGAGAAAAACTGAAAAATGAGTTATTTTCTTACGCAGTAACCGGTTACCATAAGTGGGTAACTGATTAGCGCTGAAGACAAGTGAATTTTTAAAAACTTTGAAAAATCATAACTTTTGACTCGGGTGTCCGTTTGACTCACCATTTGTACCGATGGAATGCTAACATTATTTTCTATATCATAAAAATGAATTGGAAACCAGTATATAATTAATTAAGTGAAATTTATACCTATCTATGTATGTTTCAGGTAATATACGATAGTGGAATGTTGTATTCTAGTATGTGTATGTTATTGTTTGGATGGTTGATGAAAATAACATTTATTATTGTGTGCTATATGTTATTTGCGATGTGTGATAACGGTTAATACTATGTATATTATTTTGTTGGTGATAATACCACGATGTATATTTGTTTGTGCAGAGGTCGATAGTTCAAGGTGTTGAATTATTGTGATATGCTTGAATAATTAAGGTTGGTGATAAATCTTAATTGCATATGTTGTCGGTTAATTGCACATGCATTCAATGGAGATTGCTTTGATCCTGGTGTGAAAATATAAGCGGTGAACTATATGTTCATATTGTTGGACTTTGGTCTTGTCCGGATCGAAAGCGTGACTCTAATTTTAGATAATGATTTGGGAGTGAGGTGAGCTTGATGATCACGATGGTACCACATGCATGAACCACATTAAATTGCAGCGATGTCTCATGTGTCAATTAAAGAATGTGTGCTTGAATTGGAAAATGTGATAATTGATTAAGTGATTATTGGATCGGTTATATTGGTGATATTTATGCTATATGCAATAAAGGTGAATATGTTATACTTGAAATGTTCGTGTAATGATATTCTAGGTATTTGAATTCGTTGGATTATGTAATATGGAATATCACATGAAGTGTAGAGAATTTCTAGTGAATGCCTGTTTCTACATTACTTCCAATTATATATATCTTGATAAAGATTTGAATTCTCACCAGTCATACCCCAAAATTTGACCAGACAAACCCTCTCCTAAGCAATCAATCCAAATTAGGGTTTTGCTCCTCTCAAGTCAAGATGGATTTCCAGTGCTCTAAGTGGTTATCATACCTCATCATATGCTTTAAGGGATCATTATGTCAAGTTTCAAGCCTTACAATTCAAAATTGCTCATCCAGTTGCTCAGATGGCTGAAAATCAACTATATTGGACGAAAAGTCAATTGTGGTCAACATACAGTCAAACTTTATAATTTTTGGTCAACATCAATATTTTGAAGTAATATTCATCATTTGATCAAGGTTTGATCATGATTCATCAAGAAAAGTCAAGATCTTATAAAAAGTCAAAGTTTATAAATTAGGGTTTTTCAGACAAAAGTCAACAGAACTTTGATTGTATGCGAATGTTTGATTGTATGAAAATATATATAGAGGTGGAAGATGATTGTATGAGAATGAATGAGACAAAGTTCAAAATTTTAAAAATACACTTAGAAGCCAAGTCAGATGGCGCCTATGTATAAACAAAGAGAGGAGACGCCATCTTGGAAGGATTTTAGCAGGCCTAGTCATGCTTGCTGCATCTAGCATGCCACCTTAGCCTACCACCAGCCACCCACCTAGCCTACCACTTAACTTCCATCTACTGGTTTAAGCCATCTTGAATGGCGCCTATGTTAAAATAGAGGGGGCATGTCTGGTGAAGCTGACTTTGTAGGATTTTTATCCAAATGTGCGGATAGCAAGAGTCGCCGACTTTATTTTTATCAATTAAGGGAAGGTAAAAGTAGAGAAAAAGACCTTCGTTAGATTACGAGTTCGGGAGAATGGTTATGAAAAGGAAGGTATTAGCACCCCTTTCCATCCGTAGTTTATTCTACGGGCTCTTAGTTGCTCTAAATCACTTTTTTAAAATTGCTTTCTTGTGTGTTTGACAAAAATGTTTTGAAAGAGGCATTTCGCTTTGACTTTGTAATGACTCATGTAGGAGTGTATACAAAGTGTTCGAAAATGTTTTGTTTTGAAAAAATTTGAACTTTGAAAAAGTGTGTGGTGTGAAAAGCATTTGATAGAGCAAGCAACTAAGAGACTTATTTACCCACTCAGAATTGGTCGTTTTGTTGTACTTCTACATTCCTTTAGAATAGCGCTAGCCGTACCATTAGTTAGTAGGTAGCTCCATTCGTTGGATGTAAGCGGGACATTCGAAGGGACATCGGATGGTCATCGAAAGCAACTTGTAGGAGGTATCCTAGCACATTCGAAGGACTATCATCATTTTCGTGGCGACAATCGAGGTCAAGATCATGTATTCGTGGCGACATCGTGGGTCTATGATCTTTGTATCGAAGGGACTATGATGATTTGTTTGTGGCAGCGGTGCTAGAATACCTCTACGTTCGAGGACATGACCATTTTGAATCGAAGGCATCGAGAGAATTACCTAAGGTGCGTGTGTGATAGAAGTGTGTTGAATTGAATATGTTATCTTGAAAATTAGTGTGAGCTATGTTAAATTATTATCTTGCCATACCGCCTAATTACTAGCAATTGATAAGGGTGCGGAAAGTAAAATGCGGAATGTAAAGATCGGAAAGATAAACCTACGCTATTACATGGCTTTGGGGCGATACATAATTTAAACTTGCGGAAAATAAAACCTAGATTAAACTATTACAACCCATGAGCAATTACATAATTGGAAAAAGAAAATGATAAAAGAAAAGCGTCCGAATCGGACAACTTTGTGAAAGAATGGGAAATCGGAAAATACGAGATGAATTGAATAAGAGGAAAAATGTTAGAAAAATGCAAATTTTAATATGAGAAAATTAATATATGCTGGAAATAAGATAAATATATTAAAATAATTTTTTGGGTTTTTTTGGAAAAGATTTAATAATTAAAATGCAATTTATAATGATTTAAATGCAAAAATAAAAATAAAATAAATATGCATGCAAAAATTATATTTTTTAATTTATTAAATTAAATAAAGGTTTTTATGAAAATAATGTAAAAATAAAAAATGTTTTTGGTAATTTTTAAATGCAGAATAAAATATAGTAAAGAAATTAAAATAATGTGAAAATATTAAAATAATGTGAAGAAATATAAAAATAGAGTTTTGGAAAAGTGTAAAGGATTATACGAACCGGAATCGAGGCGGAGACATCCTTTCAAACCTGAAAACCATGCTTGACCAAGCGTAGCGTCTTGTGTTTGGAAACGGATCGATTTAAAAATAACACGCGTCGCTTCCTGCTCTCCTCCCGCTCGCGCCATCCAGTCGTCTTCAACCTTTTGAATTTTCAAAATCCAGCGTCGGCCTTTCTTCGACGCTAGGTCCCTGGATAATATCAAAATCGCACACATAATATAAATACATTCTAAAGCCATGGTTCGATTGGAAACATCACTCAGAATGCAATGGTACTAGTCTCGAGGTCCAATTTTTCCTATTTTGTGAAACCCTAAAACGGCACAGGAAACCCTAGTTATGGTGAAACACGATTCCGGCCATAAAAATCCAATTGGTTTGCCCGAGCTTGCAAGCTTGATTCTAAACAGAACAAACAATCAAAGAGTTAATAATGCATGAATATGAGAATTAATTTGAGATTTTCAAGAACAAACCAAACAACGATTTCACGATTACGAATGGATTTGTGCAATGTGAGGTGCGGATCGACTCGGGAGATGTCAAGCAATGTGTTGGACACCTCAAAGCGATTAAGCAATTTGGAAGTAGGGTTTGTACTTGCTTGCACCACGGTTTTGAGCTTTGGAATAGGGTTTTGAGCCAATTTTTCGTCCTTTCTTGATAGGTATGCATCATATATTTATCTTGGATGGATTTGGAATGGTTTTGGAAAGAATTGATCAACATTCAATGGAAATCAAATTTTGATATTCTCATGAAATCAAATTTTCAAATTTTGTCCAATTTCAATCCAATCTTGCCAAATTTGATCCAATTTGAAATTCTGGCATTTATGGGTTGATTGGATCACAAGAAAGCAATAAAAATCAATCTTCAATTAATTTTGATTTTATAATTTATTTTAAGATTTAATTTGTATTTAAATAAATAAATTACAAATTAAATAGAAAAATAAATCAAAAATTCGTGGCATTGGGCTTGGGCACTCCTAATTGCTTGAGGAACAAGTTAGGATGAAGAAAAAGTAGGCCCATTTGCAAAAGATTTGATTTTTGAAGTATCTCTCTTTGTGCATTCTTCCAAATTGCCCAACTTGTGAATGGTGTAACTTGCTCAATTTTCCACATTTTGAGTGTTCTTGGACTTTTGGAAAGCTATAAGTCCTCTAACCAATGTCTTTGGTCTCATCTCATTTGGAGTTACCATGCTCAAAATATCTTCAAAACAAAAGTTGACTTTTGTTGACTTTGAAAATGACACGTAATGTTTTGAGCTATACCTCTCAAATGAAGCACTTTTGGACATTCTTGTGAGACATGAAGTTGTAGAGAATTGAATTTCCCTCAAAACAAGAGGTGGTGGAAAAATTTACGAGAAAGTATGAGAAAGTTATGATCGATCAAAGTTGATTGACTTTTCATCTAGAAACCCTAATTTAGAAAGTTTGACTTTTGGGCAAATCTTGAGTTTTCTTGATGAATCATGACCAACCCTTGATCAAATGATGAATGTAACTTCAAAATGAGAATGTTGACCAAAAATCGAAGTTTTGTTGTATGTTGACCACGATTGACTTTTGTCCAATACACCGATTTTCGATCATCGAGCAATTATGCGAAACTTGACTTGTGAAGCTTGAAACTTGACATGGAGAATCTTTGAAGCATATGAGGAGGCATGAATACCATTGGAGATGTTGGAAATCCATCTTGGCTTGAGAGATACCAAACCCTAGTTTGGGTTGATTGTCTAGGAGAGTTTGTCGATCGACTCTTGAGGAATCCTTGAGTATGGATGCATGAAATCTTTTGAGAAGATGGAGGGCAAATTTTGGGGTATGACACTGCCCTGTTCAATCTTCTTGTCTTTGGAAGGGTTAGATTGACATGCTTGTCTTCGTGACAGGAGGTAGAAGATGATTGAACAAATACACAATTTGCACTCATTGTTGGTGGATGATGCGGGAATGGGCTTCGGATGCCATTTGGAAAAGTTGGAGACTTATTTGAGGAGCAGTCGTCGCTAGACTCGAGGTTGTTAATAGGAGGCGGCGGAGATGGGCTTGGATGCCATCTGGAAAGGCGATCTTTGGGGAGTGAGTCGTATGTTAGACTCTGTAGATGTTCTGGAGCGGATGGGAGATGGGCTTAAGATGCCATCGAAGAGGGAGTCATACGTTAGACTTCGTGTTCACTTTGAATGAAGTTATTGGTGCGTATTGATTTTTTTTTTTTAACCATATATGCGACATGAAAGTGAAGAGATGTTGACAAATAGTCGGAGATGGGCTTAAGATGCCATCCAAGGTAGCCGAGTCGTCGCTAGACTCTGTAGTTCTTTATTGATAATAAGGAATCAGAATAAATCTTCGTGTTGATTACTCGGGGAGATTGTAGTTGGCGAATGTGGATAGCTTCCTGTTGTGCATCGGTGTTGATCCATTGCACATTATCGGAGGATAACCAGAGGTGGTCTTTCGGATAGTTTTCCCGTCGGTTCGGGGCTTAATCCTGGACCTGTTTGCGGAGGTGGTCTTTCAGATAGTTTTCCCGTCGGCTCGGGGCTTAATCTGGACACATTTGCGGGCGGTCTTTCGGATAGTTTTCCGTCGATTCGGGCTTAATCTGGACTGTTTGCGTCGAGTACATTACTGTTTTGGAGAAAACAAGAAAAACTTTGATAGAATATTTGTTAGTCTTATGCAAAGTATGATGCATGATAGTGTATATGAATGACATATGCATAAATTATGACTTTATGAGAAATGTATGAATGATGAATGTTGTGATATTTCAAAACGTATCCATCTTGAAGAAGATGCGGATGTTCTACTTGAAGATTTCGACACGCACGGGGAATTGGTAGGTGGAAGTCACGCTTTGAAGGAGAGAAGATATCACGGATTCCTCGATGCACTATCGACCAAGTCTTGGGCCTAGATATTGTTGAGGAAGGTAGAGATTGAAACTCGTTGTTGGAGATCTCATAGATAGACCTGGCGAGGAGAGTGCGGGAGGCGATCATTGAGGACCTTGTCGTAGATCTGTGAGGAAATTTATGAGGCGCTCTCTGGGATTTCAGTGTAGATCTCATTGGAGAGCATTTGATGGTTCTTAGACCGGGCTAGAAGAGTCTGGAGTCCGTTGTAATCTCTGTTTGGGGAATAAAAGGTGTACATTTCCTCCGATGCACTATCGACCAAGGTTTGAGTCGGATACATTGCTTTGGGAGGGAGGATTGAGAAATATCCGCTGGGGATGAAGTGTTACTGCTTGGAGACTGATGTAACGTTGCTTGGTTGAGCGGATTCACTGCTTGTGGATTCCCTTATACTCCGTTGGGGAAGGTGTGTTGTGGGTGACACCTTTATGCTCTGTGGGGAACTATTTGTTGACTTTCGTCGTCATCTCAATTCCTGGAACCTGTAGTAAGTACTTTTGTATGTTCACTTTTCGTATGTTTGTGATCAGATTCTTATTGTTAAATCGTATAGTCATTCAAAGCAAGCGTTGGACTTATTGCAAATAACAACAAATTGTAAAGAGAAAGAAGTATTTATTTGAAAGGTGGCGTATGCCCAGTGGTTTGTACACAAGAAGGTAAAAGCTATCGGAAACAATCTCGTTAAGTCCAACTATGCTAGTACTCATATATTTCAACTATCTCATCTCCTTCTGTCGGTAGAAAGTGAGTAGGCGATCTTCGCCATTTGAATCTTGAATCTGATAGTAGTGCAGGCGGATGATCTGAAGAGACATAGTAAATGCGCTTAAATCCCTTTTGCCTAGACCGCCCTTCGGGTTTTGGTCTGGGATACCCTTTTTGCCCAAGCCGCCTTTTGGGTTTTCGACTTGCGGGTGTACATGTTTTGTATATATCCTTAATTTTGCCCGAACCTTTTGGTTCGCGAGGATCCCTTATTTTTGCCTAGGTTAATCGACCTAGCGGGTCTATTTCATCGTAGTATTTTTGACTATATCTGCGTTCACGGGGTGTGAAATCTTCACCATCCATGGTGCTAAGTATCATAGCTCCAGAAAATCATCTTGACTACAACGGTCCCTCATAAGTGGGAGTCCATTTGCCCACAGGATCACCTTGTGGAAGAATGATGCGCTTGACTACTAGATCACCGACTTGGTAGACTCGGTGCTTGACCTTCTTGTTAAATGCTCGATCATTCGTTTACGATAAATCGTCCATGGCGGATGGATGCGATCGTTTCTCATCAATCAAATTAATCGGTCGAGTGGACCCATCGTCTTCGCCTAACTCGCCTCTGGAGGATTACGGTTGAGGTATCGAACCTCGATGGGTAAGGCGGCTTCCATACCGTAGACAAGAGAGAGGGTTGCCCTGTTGATGTTACTCTTTGAAGTGCGATAACCATGAAGAGCAAATGGTAACATTTCATGCCAATCTTTGTAAGTCCTTCATCTTATATAATCTTCTTAATGTTCTTGTTGGCGGCTTCCGCTGCGCCATTCATCTTAGGCCGATAAGGAGAAGAGTTGTGATGCTTGATCTTGAGCTGCGTGCGAGTTCGGTGATCATCTTGTTGTTGAGATTTGAACCGTTATGATAATCCTTTCGAGTGCCATCCGATAGATAAGATTATGCTTGATGAATCGAGCCACAACATTCTTAGTATGAGATGCATCGAGTGCTTCTACCCACTTGGTAAAGTAATCGATTGCCACAAGGATGAAGCGATGTCCGTTGGAAGTGGGCTTAATCTCTCCAATCATGTCAATGCCCCACATTGCAAAGGCCACGGAGAAGTTAAAACATTGAGTCTTGGAGTGCGTGCACTTTGTCGGCATAAATCGGCACTTGTGACAAGATCGACGTGCGGTGACAATCGACTTCCATGGTGGACCAATAGTAACTTGTTCTCAAAATCTTCTTAGCCATGGTGTGTCCTTTGGAGTGGGTACCAAATTCGCCGTGTAACTCTTCCATGATCGCATTGCGGTTTTACGGTCTACGGTAGATGGCACAAGTCGTGGTTGCGCTTGTATAAGATGTCGTTGCTGAGGAAGAATTTGGAAGCAAATCTCCTCATGAACTTCTTATCATTAACAGATGCCCCTGCGGGATATTCCTGAGTCTCAAGATACCTCTTCACATCGTAGTACCAAGGTTTCTCCTCTGTATCAAGCTCACAACAATACGCTGGTTCGTCGAACTTCTCAATGATGATCCGGGGAGCCTCGTTGTCCCATCTAACCTTGAACATAGACGACATAGTAGCCAATGCGTCTGCCAACTGATTCTCTTCTCGTGGGATATGATTGAAAGTGATCCCTTCAAAGTAAGGAATCAAACTCAGAACGTGCTCTCGATATGGAATGAGATTCGGATGCTTCGTATCCCACTCGCCCTAAATCTGACTAATCACCAAAGCTGAATCTCCATACACTCGTAAGAACTTGATTCTTAAGTCAATAGCAGCTTTGATACCCATGATGCACGCTTCGTACTCGGCCATGTTGTTGGTGCAGTTGAAACATAATCTGGCGGTGAAAGGCGTATGTCCGCCTGTAGGGGATGTAATGATGGCGCCAATGCCATTGCCAAATGCGTTTGAGGCTCCATCAAAGACCATAGTCCATCGGGATCCTTGTTCGGGTCCTTAAATGCGGGCTGGTTCTTCCAATCTGTAACTAGTAAAACATCTTCATCGGAAATTGAGCTGCATAGGTGATAGTCATCTACGGCTTGATGAGCCAAGTGATCGGCTACCACACTTCCTTTGATCGCTTTAAAGTGTCTTGGATGTCATACTCGGTCAAGATCATTTGCCATCTTGCTATTCTTAGGAGAGCTGGTTTCTCAAAATGTATTTTATCGGATCCATCTTGGAAATCAACAAGGTAGTGTGAGTCAACATATCTTGTCTTAGTCGTGACCCCAAGCCAAGCGTTGCAAGTTTTCTCATTGTGAGGTATCTTGTTTCACGATCGGCAAACTTTTTGCTAAGGTAGTATATTGCATGCTCTTTTCGACCAAACTCGTCATGTTGCCCCAACACACCCATTGAGTTCTCTAACCTTTGTCAAGTACATGATAAGAGGTCTTCCTTGACGGCATCGGGATAGGAGGATTTTGTAGGTATTCCTTGATTTTGTCAAAGCGATCGGCAATCGTCGTTCCATTCCACTACTTGATCTTTCTTAAGTAACTTGAAGATTGGCTCACAAGTAGCGATTAGGTGTACAATGAATCGGCAATGTAGTTCAATCGGCCCGAAACCTCGACTTCCTTCTCGGTGCGGGGCTGGCATCTCTTGAATGGCTTTAACCTTGAGGTCAACCTCAATACCTCTTCCGCGACTACAAACCCTAGGAGTTTTCGGATCGACTCAAAGGTGCACTTGTTGGGATTAAGTCTCGATCTGCTTCTTCAACCTATCAAGCAGTTTACGCAAATGATCGAGATGTTCTTCTTTATGCATGTCGAGCTATCATGTCGTCTCGTAGACCTCTCTCGTGATGAATCATGTCATGAAACAATGTCACCATAACCGTGATAAGTGGCGCTGCGTTCTTAAGTCCGAGCAGCATAACCTTGTAGCAGAAAGTGCTTGTGTAACAGTAGTCTTCTCCATGTCTTGAGGAGCCATCTTGATCGATTATGGGAGAAACCATCCATGAAGGAAAACCTTATCTTTGGCGGTGTTGTCAACGAACATCAATATGAGGAAGTGGGAAATCGTCTTTCGGACTCGCTTTGTTCGGATCTGTAATCCACACACATTCGTACCTTACCATCCTTCTTAGGCACGGGTACCACATTAGTAACCCATGGGGATAAGAGGTGACTAAGAAACCGTTGAGCGCTTCACCTTTGGCTTTGATTTTCTCGACATCTCGGGCGCATCGATGATACATTTCCTTTGGGAGAAAACCTTCTTTTATCGGCAATCGGTGTACCACAATATCAATGTCTAAACCGGGCATGTCTTCGTATGACCAAGCAAAAACCTCAATATAGTCTCGTAGCATAGAACCAATATTTCTTTAACACTTTCTCAAGACCCGCTCCTATCTTGATCTCTTTTACATCTTCGTCGGTACCCAATTCACAACCTCGACTTGCTCTTCGTGTGGTGTATAACTCGCTCTTCTTGTTGTAGCAGCAAGTTCTCTGGCACTTCACAATCTTCCTCACTTCGTCTTCGTCTTGGTAGATCGGATTATCGAAGTCATATTTAGCAATAGCATAGTTATAACGAGATTCGAGTGATTACGCGTGTATCACGTGGGTGTGTGTAAGAAACACATAGCTTTTGAAGGGGTGATAAAGTAAAGAAAAAACAAACAATTGAATGCAAAAGTCCAACGATTTATTGAATGAAAATACATAACGAGCGGATAAAACCCTCGCAAAGAGCCATGGCCCGGGCAAGGCACGGGCTTTCAAAGTTTATTGTTCAAAACATAAAGAAATGCGAAAAGCAAAACAAAACAAAAGCAATTACTCACGGCTAAAGGAGATTGGTATAGCGTCTTGATCTTCCAATTCTTGAGCCCATGATCTGGGTTGGGAAGATCCACTTCGATGTCGAAGCCGTTGTCGTAGTCCTCTATAGCATGGATTCCACTGGCTGATCACGGAAATTGGCGGCACGTTCGCGCGTATCATCTTGACCCTTGATGGTGAAGCCTAAACCAGTCTTGTCGGTTGAAAGGAAGATCGGGGGCGACCCAAGCAACTACCTTCTTCAATGACTTGAGCACCTTTCAAAGAGGCCATCCTAGGCGGAACTTTAGCAACCGGGAGTGTGGGAGAGTCAGGCATGACTGGGTATTGTTTCAAAAGCTTGACGGAGTCTTAAAGAATTCACCCTCCATCTCGAGATAGCGGAATGATGTAGATGATGACCATATACTCTTCTTCACCACATCTTGTGACAACCTTCCCTTTCCTGGTATTTGAGTTCGATGTAAGGTAGAGGTAGACGCCTGCCCATGTATCAAGGCGTCCAAGTAGGCAAGAGTAAGCGGGACGGATGTCCATGACAAAGAAAGTGGAGTCAAAGTCAGGGCCGACTTTAAGGCAGTGAGCTCTCAATCTGTTCGCTTAGAACCATCAAAGCTCTCACAATAATGTCCTGGGTCTCGAACCAACCCTTGACATCAAGTCGATCAAAAGCGATCTTGGAAGGATATTGAGGCGAGTATCGACCAAAACATGAGATAAGGTAGTACCCTTGCATTCAACGAGAGATGTGCAAGGCTTTGTTATGTTCCTTCCGGAGTCAAATCGACATCGAGAGAAGCCTAAGCCGTTGTTGGCGGCCAGGCTAGCAATACAAACTTGAGGCGGTCGGTGGTAGTGTCTTGCGATGCGTGAGCATTCTTGAAACTTCACCAAGGCATTAGCATGAGCCTCGGAGCACTGAGCGAGCAAACATGGAGATCTTGGGAGTCCGTCTAGCTGTTCCACAACATTGTAGTCACTCTTCTTGATGATCTTGAATTTCCTCCATTTCTTGTTTGGAGGTGTCTTGATAACTCTCTTTGGTACTTGGTTGGCGGGATGAGCCTTTGGTTCTTTCCCTCTAGGCGGGGATATTGGTTGAGTAAATTTGGAATGCTTGGAGTCGCGCGTCTTTGGAGGAGAGATCTGGGAGAATACCCTTCGGTTCGGTCACCTTCTTGGATCCGGTGATGTTGTCAATGTCGGGAATAGAAACTTCAATGGTAAGATCTTCAATGGTCGAGAGGGTCTTGTTTGGCGCCATGGTAGTAAACATCGACTCCATAGTTCAAGGGATAGCCTTGTCGGAGGAATATGGCCTGGTCTTGGAGAATGATAATGAGAGGTGCCACCACAGGCACGAGGATCGAGGAGGATCCTTATCGTGTTAACATCGGCATAGTCTTAGGAAATCGTCACCCCATCCGGTCGCCTTAACATCTTCAATAGGAATCTTGTAACTATCGGGGGTGTACTTCACCATGTAATCATACTTTCCACTTGGTTGCCCCAAGGTATCCCATCTGAGATGTACAGTTTCGTTCGCATTGTCGATCTTCAATTTAGACATTTCTTCACCGACTTCGCACGGTGGTTTTAGAATAGTATCTCACGGTTATCCATCATACCTGAACGCGTCTTCTCAACCAAGCACAACCATCGGTAGCGGACAACGCGACAATCCTCTGGGCATCTGGATTGACAAACTTGCAACAAATTCTTCTTAACGGTCATCGGAGGATGGTCAAGTCATCTATGTTGAAAACATAAGTATAAATCACAACGACATTGGAACTCTTGTCATGGTTAGGCATAGGGCGTTGATCACATTCGGAGTTTCAACGGAGGATCAAATTCAATGCTTAGCTTGATCATATCTTGAATCTTGTTCTTGAGCCCAACAATTGTCAGTATCGTGCCCTGGGCTATTGGAATGGTAAGCACACTTAGCATTTGGATTGTACTTCGGAGAGGAAGTGTTGACATTCTGAGGAGGATCCCTCAAAGTAATCAGCTCTGCTTTCAACATGTGTTGCAAGGCTTGCGACAATGGCATGTTGATCTTAAATGCTCTTCGTGGCGGCGTTACAGCTCACGCGTTGTCTCGTGAGGTTGTCTTGATGTAGGATTGGAGATCTGGCCCCCACAGATTGAGCGGTCGGTCTTGGCTCGGCTTTTACGAGCATACACATTGGCTTCTTTCTTAGCACCAAAGACCTCTTGTGACATTTGAAGATGTCTACTGAATCTTTCCTCTTGATACCGGCTTGATCGCTGCTTTGTCAATATCATTTCGGTGAATCCGGTGAAGAGTTTCAATCGGATGATTGAAGAATGGGCTGTCGGTGTCCCCATGAACATATCAACCAACTCCCTATTGGACAAGGGTGGTTGAACTACGCTGCTAGATCTCTCCACTTGAGCATACTCCTTGAACTTCTCGTCACGACCCATAGACATGCTTTGTAGTTGCATGCAGTGGGTGTCAATTCGACATTGTACTCATCTTCGTAAAGCATCGGCCAATCACTCCAAATGCGGATACGGTCGTTTCTGGTGATAGTACCATTCAATTGGGTTCGGACAAACTTTCTTGAAAATAGTGCATCCACAACTTTACATCATCAGTGTGGGGATTGATTTTCTGAACATAGGACTTCAAATGCAACTTAGGGCAAGACATGCCATCATACTTAGCAGGAACTTTGAACTTGGGAGGAATCACAACACCAGGAACAAGACTCAGATCATCAAAATTCAGCCGGACATCTTGAGTTTTCCACAGCATTCAGACGGTCTTCAAGTTGTTTGTACTTGTCATCTTCCTCAGAGTACTGGCCATAATCAGAATGATCCTCTCCTCCTTTCTTTGGCTCACGCTGCTCACCTTCATCACCCTTGGTACTCCCCTCGGTATGGACACTTCCTTCAGAGAGCTCGATCCGACTAACCACTTTTGGACCCCCTTTGAAACGTCTACCCATGTTGAGGAGACCAACAACCTTCTTCTTCTTGTTGATGAGCTTCTTCAAATCTTCTTGGCCTTGGACCAAGTTGGTGAACATCTGCTGGCCCAGGCATTACGAGCACGGAGATCTTTGTGATCTGTTCAGAGCCATTTACGCTAAAATAAATAGCGAGCAAATGAGAAAACCAATCTCAATGTACACTGATGCAATGTTATGCTATGATATGCAATGTTTATCACGAATGCAATGCAATGTTTTCAAGGACCTAAGAGATTTAAATTTGTTAAACAAGCAATGAACAAACATTTATTAGTACTTTTCATTATTTTCTTTTTAAGTACAAGAGATAGTTCAAAACAATAAAAGAAAAGCATAAAATCCTAAAGCTCTAAGTCTCCCATGGGCGCTTCCTCTTGGTGCCGATGTAGCGTTGATATTCGCTCCTCATGAAGTAGCTTGGTCAACTCTAGAAATTTCTTCTCACTTGCATAACGAGCTTGAAGGTATCCCTTTCTTCTTTAAGCGAATCGGGGATCGCTTGTCTTCAAAATCAATAGGCATGTCGGGATGGAGAACGGCGCAGGTCGTCACCTATAGCAGGGTTCCATAATTCTTGGTAAAGCAGTGAATGGCATCATGAGGTTTTGAGCTCGAGCTCGCACCCATTTGAGGTAAGGTTCCCAAGGAATGGAGTTCGGTGCCCCAAAGTCTTGGTATCGATCTTCTTCACCATGCCCCGAGCATGTATAAACCTTCGGTAATTACGGAGATCGTGATTGTAGTCGAACACAACATCTTGGAGAAGCATATCATGTGGACCATCTCTTGAGCAAAACCAAGCGGCGTAGAGCTAAGGAAGGGTTATAAGTAATACCTCCCTTATACCAAGGAGTGGTACATTAGGGAACTCTCCTGGCTCAATGAATGTGAAGTCCTTTTGAGAGAAAAGATTCCAACGGATATCGGAATGAGAGAGTGACATCAACCTTTGAGACCATCTCAACCTTTGTTCATTCTTCAAAGCTGATGGAGGAAGGTCGAAATAAACCACCTTGAAAGTAGCGGTATACAACACATGAGAGTTCCTTGTCTTTTAGTAGTGCAGTGTGGAGAATGTAGGATGTCTCCAAGTAAAGTAGGCACGAGTTGCGGGTGAAAACAACTTGATGGCATTGACATCTATGAATTGATCGAGTTAGGAAATAGAACCAAACCATAAATTAGCAAGGCCACAATGTTTTCAAATGCATGGAAACTCATAACTTTGAGGAATTCTCGGGCTTTCTTAATTAGGAACTTGGAAAGTAAGGGAAGGTAAAAGTAACAGAAAAAGACCTTCGTTAGATTCTGAGTTCGGGAGAATGGTTATGAAAAGGGAAGGTATTACCCCTTTCCATCCGTAGTTTATTCTCAGGCTCTTAGTTCTCTAGATCACTTTTTTAAAATTGCTTTCTTGTGTGTTTGACAAAAATGTTTTGAAAGAGGCATTTCGCTTTGACTTTGTAATGACTCATGTAGGAGTGTATACAAAGTGTTCGGAAATGTTTTGTTTTTGAAAAGAATTTTGAACTTTGAAAAAGTGTGTGGTGTGAAAAGCATTTGATAGAGCAAGCAACTAAGAGACTTATTTACTCAATTGGTCGTTTTGTTGTACTTCTACATTCCTTTAGAATAGCGCTAGCCGTACCATTAGTTAGTAGGTAGCTCCATTCGTTGGATGTAAGCGGGACATTCGAAGGGACATCGGATGGTCATCGAAAGCAACTTGTAGGAGGTATCCTAGCACATTCGAAGGGACTATCATCATTTTCGTGGCGACAATCGGGTCAAGATCATGTATTCGTGGCGACATCGTGGGTCTATGATCTTTGTATCGAAGGACTATGATGATTTGTTTGTGACAGTGCTAGAATACCTCTACGTTCGAGGACATGACCATTTTGAATCGAAGGCATCGAGAAATTACCTAAAGGTGCGTGTGTGATAGAAGTGTGTTGAATTCGAATATGTTATCTTGAAAATTAGTGTGAGCTATGTTAAATTATTATCTTGCCATACGCCTAATTACTAGCAATTGATAAGGGTGCGGAAAGTAAAATCGGAATGTAAAGATGCGGAAAGATAAACCTCGCTATTACATGGCTTTGGGCGGATACATAATTTAAACTTGCGAAAATAAAACCCTAGATTAAACTATTACAACCCATGGCGGTTACATAATTGGAAAAAGAAAATGATAAAAGAAAAAGCGTCAGAATCGACAACTTTGTGAAAGAATGAAATCGGAAAATACGAGATGAATTGAATAAGAGGAAAAATGTTAGAAAAATGCAAATTTTAATATGAGAAAATTAATATATGCTGGAAATAAGATAAATATATTAAAATAATTTTTTGGGTTTTTTTGGAAAAGATTTAATAATTAAAATGCAATTTATAATGATTTAAATGCAAAAATAAAAATAAAATAAATATGCATGCAAAAATTATATTTTTTAATTTATTAAATTAAATAAAGGTTTTTATGAAAATAATGTAAAAAGAAAAAATGTTTTTGGTAATTTTTAAATGCAGAATAAAATATAGTAAAGAAATTAAAATAATGTGAAAATATTAAAATAATGTGAAGAAATATAAAAATAGAGTTTTGGAAAAGTGTAAAAAGGGATTGTCTGAACCAGGAATCGAACTGGAGACATCCCTTTCAAACCTTGAAAACCACATGCTTGACCAAGTTTGGCGTCTTTGTTGGAAGCGGATCGATTTAAAATAACACGCGTCGCTTCGCTCTCCTCACGCGCGCCATCCGTCGTCTTCAACCTTTGAATTTTCAAAATCGGCCTTTCTTGACGCTAGGTCCTACTAATATCAAAAATGCACACATAATATAAATACATTCTAAAGCCATGGTTCGATTGGAAACATCACTCCGAATGCAATGGTACTAGTCTCGAGGTCAATTTTCCTATTTTGTGGAACCTAAAGCGGCACGAAACCCTAGTTATGGTGAAACACGATTCCGCCATAAAAATCCAATTGGTTTGCCCGAAAGCTTGCAAGCTTGATTCTAAACAGACAAACAATCAAAAGAGTTAATAATGCATGAATATGAAATTGAATTTGAGATTTTCAAGAACAAACCAAACACGATTTCACGATTGAATGGATTTGTGCAATGTGAGGTGGATCGACTCGGAGATGTCAAGCAATGTGTTGGACACCTCAAAAGCGATTAAAGTTTGAAGTAGGGTTTGTACTTGCTTGTGCACCACGGTTTTGAGCTTTGGAATAGGGTTTTGAGCCAATTTTTGTCCTTTCTTGATAGGTATGCATCATATATTTATCTTGGATGGATTTGGAATGGTTTTGGAAAGAATTGATCAACATTCAATGGAAATCAAATTTTGATATTCTCATGAAATCAAATTTTCAAATTTTGTCCAATTTCAATCCAATCTTGCCAAATTTGATCCAATTTGAAATTCTGGCATTTATGGGTTGATTGGATCACAAAAAGCAATAAAATCAATCTTCAATTAATTTTGATTTTATAATTTATTTTAAGATTTAATTTGTATTTAAATAAATAAATTACAAATTAAATAGAAAAATAAATCAAAAATTCGTGGCATTGGGCTTGGGCACTCCTAATTGCTTGAGGAACAAGTTAGGATGAAGAAAAAGTAGGCCCATTTGCAAAGATTTGATTTTTAAGTATCTCTCTTTGTGCATTCTTCCAAAATTGCCCAACTTGTGAATGGTGTAACTTGCTCAATTTTCCACATTTTGAGTGTTCTTGGACTTTTGGAAAGCTCTAAGAATCCTCTAACCAATGTCTTTGGTCTCATCTCATTTGGAGTTACCATGCTCAAAATATCTTCAAAACAAAAGTTGACTTTTGTTGACTTTGAAAATGACACTAATGTTTTGAGCTATACCTCTCAAATGAAGCACTTTTGGACATTCTTGTGAGACATGAAGTTGTAGAAATTGAATTTCCCTCGAAACAAGAGGTGGTGGAAAAATTTACGAGAAAGTATGAAAGTTATGATCAGTCAAAGTTCAGTTGACTTTTCATCTAGAAACCCTAATTTAGAAAGTTTGACTTTTGGGCAAATCTTGAGTTTTCTTGATGAATCATGTCCAACCCTTGATCAAATGATGAATGTAACTTCAAAATGAGAATGTTGACCAAAAATCAAGTTTTGTGTATGTTGACCACGATTGACTTTTGTCCAATACACGATTTTCAATCATCGAGCAATTATGCGAGAAACTTGACTTGTGAAGCTTGAAACTTGACATGGAGAATCTTTGAAGCATATGAGGAGGCATGAATACCATTGGAGATGTTGGAAATCCATCTTGGCTTGAGAGATACCAAACCCTAGTTTGGGTCGATTGTCTAGGAGAGAGTTTGTCTGATCAACTCTTGAGGAATCCTTGAGTATGGATGCATGAAATCTTTTGAGAAGATGGAGGGCAAATTTTGGGGTATGACAGAGGCGCCATTTCACATGGCTTCTCTCTGACACGTGTTCGGCATGCATGGATGCCCCAACCACCTCATTAATTTGTTTGTTGACTGAGTCGCCTATAAGTATGGCGCCTCAAATGAGTTTTTTACATCACAAATCTTCACTCTACCTCTGATACAACTCTCACATAATAAGAAAAAATTTCAATCATGAGTCTTATGACTTTAGGAGATTCTCATCAAGGGACAAGGGCAAACATTGCTACGTTTGTAAGTTTTATCCTTTATATTCTTATTCAAATATTCCTTGATTAATATGTTATTATTTTTTATACTTTCTTATCCACTATATTTTTCACATTTTATTTAGGAGACGAAAAAATTTAGATGTCGGTCACATAATTACGTTGCTCCCAATCCATTTATCATTCCATACCTTGAACGTGCAAGTTTTGGGGATGTTATTAAAATCTCCAACTGTACTATAGATTTAAAGTTTATTCTTGCATTATGCAAAAGGTGGAGACCCAAGACACGCACCTTTCATCTGCCCGTAGGTGAATGTACTGTCATACTTGAGGAGGTTTACATGTTGATGGGTCTTCCGATTAATGGTAAGGCGGTTAATTGTCAGGTTCAATAATCCAACACTCTATGCGAGGAGATGTTGGGTAGAGATATGGTGGAAGATCCTAGTGCAAGAGGCCAAGGTATTTTTTTAACCACACTTAGAGCGCATTATGATTCCCTTGGTTTGGACGAAAATTCGACCGAGGAAGCAAAAACAATTAAGACACAAAATTATATTATGTTATTGTTTGGGAGCCTATTATTCCCCAAGAGTACAGGAAATAATGTAAATTTTATGCACTTAAGTTTGCTTGGGGACATTGAAAGAATAAGAAAATATTGTTGGGGTTCTGCTGTTCTAGCTCAACTATATAGTTCCTTATGTAAGAACTGTAAGAAAGACACAATTACTTTTAGTGGATGCACTTTCTTGCTTCAAGCATGGGGTTGGTGGAGAATGCAATCCCTTAATCCCGTCAACCACCAAGCGTTTAGTTTTCCCTACATAACAAAGTAAGTACATTGCAAAATTATTAAATTATTTATGTCTTAGATATATATAAACTTAATATATTATATGTTCATTCATTTAGGTATAGTGTAACGGGTATGGATTACGGAAGGAATCTGAGATTCAATGTTTCCTTTATCGTAATCTATTAGACCACCTTGGCTCGGATGATGTACGTAATTCCTATAAACTCCAACTATTTTTAACATATATTATTTTAAAATTTATCATCAATCTGCATATTTTTTATCAACAGTTTATATGGAGACCATACCTGGGTTTGGACCATGTACCCAATGAAGATGATGCACAAGTTTGGACTGCGAAGACTGCTATTATACGGTTTAACATTATGAAAATGCACCACAACAACCGTGTGAAGAATCCTTGGCATCTCAAAAGGATTGATACCCAATGGGGATATAAAAATTGGAAAACTTTTGCCAGGGAGTTTTGTACGATTTGGAAAAACCGTCGGGACCATGTCTTTCAATTTCCTGTTTTTCAGGATGACGAAATTATGCAACACTCTGCTCAGTACATTGGTTGGTACAGATCCGTAACAAACCTAGAAATGCATGTCTCTCACCCCCGCTATTTGGTCCACTCACGCACCCAGTGGGGCCAACCCTCAGCTCCATAACAACAACCGCAACAACACTACCAACAACAACCCCACAACAAGCGACAACACTACCAACAACCGCACCAACAATACCAACAACAACCCCAACAACACTACCAACAATAATGCGCGTCCATCAACCTCCCGCCAACCAACCCGGCGATACATGACCACCAACATTCAATCCAACCCAATCTCAACCTAATTACCAATCCACCCAAATGTCAGGCACAATTTCAATATTCTCACATGCCCAACACTTAAATACAATACTCCAAAGAAAGAGCATATGTCCAACACCCTATATGGGCCCATCAATATCTCAACGAACATTGGCATACCCGGTGAATATTTCCCAACCAACCCAACATACCACCAACCATCACCGTACCAAACCCCCATCATTCATATGGGTACCAATCTCCAAACATCCAATTTCCTTTTCACCCCACCTATTTACACCACACCTATTTAGATGACAAGTGTTATCATCCCCACATGGAACCTAATCCCCCACCACAACAACCAAGCTTTGAGAACATGAGAATACGTCTATACGAAAGCGGTACTTCAAGCCATGCAGATCTTGAGGCATACATGGATCCTGATTGCATACACTACGAGGGGCCATCGACCCAACCACAGGGGCCATCGGCCCAACCACAGGGGCCATCGACCCAACCACAACAACCTCAGCAACCACGCATTACACGAGTTAGGAGAGGACGCGGGCGTGGAACCCGTGATCGTCTACATGTCCCGGACCGCCAACAATAAACCTATGTAATTGTTATTCGCTATGTTTGTAATGAAAATTTAGATTTAAAGTTTAATTTCACAACAAAGTTCCATACTTAAATTTGAATCGAATTTTTTATTTTTACTTTAACGTCTATGCCAAATAAGGGCATAGGCAGTAGCTTTAGGGCTTTAACGTAGCTTAAGCGCTAAAACTCCATTGCTAAAGGTATGAGCGGTAACATGTAATTTCAAAAGCGCTATAGGTACCCCTTTAGCGGCTTTTCATAATAAGCGCTAAAGGTACCTTTGGGCGCTTACAAACTAGCGCTTTTAATGTTGAACTTTAGGTAACTTTTAAAGCGGCATCTTCCTAGCGGTAACTTTCCTTTTTTAATATATTTTTTCAATCACTTTAGGCAGTAGCTTTTAAAAGCGTCTAATCCCAATGAGCTTTTCCTTATTTTTTAAATATATTTTTTCAATCACTTTAGACAGCTTTTAAAAGCGTGTCTATTCTCGCTTTTCCTTATTTTTTTCAATCACTTTAGACAGCTTCTCATTAAAGCTGTCTATCTATAGCAGCGCTTTTCCTTATTTTTTTTTAATAGAATTTTTTTTTTCATTTAATATAATATCTCACCATTTTTGCAACTGAATTTATAGCTTGAACATAACATTTTAAACTACAATATGCATCAATATACAACAATGAAACAATATTATAACAACATCAATATACGTCAATATACATCTCAATCTTTTTTGCACAATATACACAACAACAACATTAATTTATACAACAATGAAACAAAATCAAAATTTCTTTACAAAATAACTCTATCCTACAACGATCTGCACCTATATTACCTGAAACAAAATCAAAAAATCGAAATTCATACAAGTTACCAAATAAGAACAAAAACAACACAACTATAACGACATATATTATACTCAAAACTCAAAGTTATACCTGCTTATAATAAAACTCTCAACTCCATAACAAATTGGCACCAATCCTCCATAAGTTCATCCAATTGATCTTTTGAGTAACAAACACACTTGAATTCATCAAAGTACTACATAATAATATAAAATAGTATGATTTAATTAAAATACTAAGTCATTTTATGAGAAATATTAAAATAATTCCTAAGTTAGAAATTCATACCGTGGATGGAATCTCTAATCGGTCCAAAAGAATAGTTTCTTTCATAAACCTCAACATAAAATAACCGCAATCTACACCATTGCGTTGACGAGGACACTACACATGAAAAGAAAATACGGATATACATCAGTATATACAACTTAACTTGTTTTATCAAGTATCATCGCTATATTATCAAAATTGGGAAAATCTATACCTCCACTTTGATCCAAGAAATATTGTTGAATCTACTCCTTGGTACTTGAATACCTCTTTGTGCTCGAAAACTTTGTAGAACGCTATAATAAAATAATAACGAATATTTAGAACTATCTCACATAAATAATTAAATATACACAGGAATATTTTAGAACAATCTCACTTACGTGTCAATCGTCTTCTTCATATCTGGGTATGTTGTCCAATCATTGCCCAATGAATCCAGATAATATACAATTTCTCTCAAAGCATTAATTGCAACCAATAACCAGTGTCCACTGGAATATTAAACAAAGGTTAGATGGAAATTTTCTACACAACGTTAAAAAACGAAAAATTATAATAGAAATTTAGAATGAAAATCTTACTTGTTGCCAGTATTGTATGGTAAAAAGAACAATTTCTCTGTATCTTTTATGGCCATAAATAAACTGAGTACATATGCTATTACTTCATCTGGTTTTGAGATGATTGACCCTACGTGGACAACGTTGAGATTTATGAAAGCGAATCTGGACTCCAATCCACGCGGGCGAATCAACTTGTCACACAGAAACCTTAAATAAAAACATCATTAACATTAATCATTCATTGAAATGAGTAAATAAATTCTGCAATTAATTAAACAAAGTTGGTTGGAGTATACCTGATGTATGTATCGATAACAGCCACGCGTAATGTCAAGTGTCCAAAAACTTGGTCCAAATCCTCCATACCAATTGCTGTCATGCCATGAGAATCATAAATCCCTTCATCCAGGGGTACAAGAGAAGTACCACCTTGCGGAATAGTTGTGAAGCTTATAAATGTCCGAAGGCACGACCTATACTGTGAAGTAGTTTTCTTTCTAGCACCGGTTCTCTTAGCAACACTCTTTATTTCTGTGGGAATGTTGCTAATTACAGGCTCTTTACCCCTACTTACAGCTTCAATCTCTTTAGCAAGAATAATCTAAATATCATAAAATTAGAGTGGTCAAGTATAGGATGACAAATTAACATTATCTAAGCATAAATATCATATAATTGTGTTGTACCTATTTTTGTGATGCCACTGACTCCATTGGCCGTGTAATCCCTTTATCTTTTGGTTTGGATTTTGTACAATTTTAATACCACAGACAATCTTGTGAATTTGGGACAATCTTTATACAACAGTTTCTCCGCATCGCCTACCAACCTCTCAAACATTTTTGGACAATCCTGAAGATCTTCTTCAAGTGCTTCTGCAATCTCTTCGACTCGATCATAATCATATGTATCCGTGGCATTGTCGTCTGAAACATAGGTCGCACTACTTTTCACCCCCGGTTCAACATTCTCGATGCTTTTCTCACCATGAAATATCCAACACGTATAACTTCGATCAATTCCACGCATAAGTAAATGCGATTTCAATCCATCTGCGTCAACCCGACCCACATAACAACAACCCAAGCAAGGACATTTCATTCTATTCGGGTCTTCAGCGTGTTCAACAACAAACTTAACGAACTCTAATACCCCATTCTCGTACTCTTTTGACAATCGATCGGCACACATCCATTTTTTATCCATGGTTTTAACTATTACGTATGTTAAACAAAAACCCTAATTAGGAAAATCAATTATGAACTAATAAAATCAAAGTGTTACTTGACTATGAAATTCAAATTCAAATTCAAATTACAAAGCATAAAGCAATTTTGCTTTATGCTAAAAGCAAAATGTTCACTTTTGGTTAGTTAGTTAATTACTGCTTTATTAACCATACAAATAGGCCTCTCTTTGTATGTAATCCAATTTCATTCTAATAGTACTTATTCCCACTCTAGTGTTAGTGTTGCACTTGGAGTTGGACTAGGATTAGCCAATTCTAGACAAACAGTTTCTAAATGGGGACCTAATTACTCTTTAAAGGAAAACTTAATATTCTAGTAAGAGTTTATCATTCAAATCAGATTTTAAAAATAATGAATAATTCATTCTTTAACTATATATATTGATTAAAATATTTGATGAGTAAATTTCTCAAATTGTTATGTAAATAATGCTACTGATATTTACTCATTTGTCCCAAATTTGTCAAACCCCTTTGATTCTACCACTGCTATCATTGTACATAACAATCCTAACATGTTTCACTTTGCACATAATTAACATTTTGTAACTAAGTTCTACGACGACATAAATTGATTAGTAAGTTCGGCAACGACATAAATTAACTAAGTTCTCACATTTCAGATTTTTCCATTGATTCTTCATCCACACACGATAAGCAAACTCCTGTATGTCTAACTTCAGTTCAAGTTCAAGTTGAACTGGAACCATTTCAGATTTCAGATTTAACTAAGTTCTCACATTTCAGATTTAACTAAGTTCAAGTTTAACTAAGTTCTCACATTTCAGATTTTTCCATTGATTCCTCAACTGGAACCATCAGTTCAAGTTGTCTAACTTCTTGTTTTTTGCTCAATTTTGCGTGTGCATATAAAACCAGTTTTAAGTTCTTTCAGTGTTATGTTTTTTATCCTGTCAAAACCTAAATAGCACTGAGTTATTACCTACTGTTTAGAACAAACAAAATCATGGAGACCAGCCTAAGTTATTACCTACTGTTTAGAACAAACAAAATCATCAATTTTATCATCTAATAGAACAAACAACAATGTTATTACCTACTGAAGCAAAACTCACAGAATCCTATGATAATGTTTGATAACAAAACTCACATAATCTAGAAAATCTCAACACATAAATCACCTACATTCAACTAAACACTCTAGTCACGATGCACACCAAAAGCAACAATTACAGAAGCACAGGCTTTAATGATAGGAACACTTACTTGGATTGAAAAAATGAATTAGCCGTGGGCCGAAGATTCGAAGGTGATGCTGCTAGGCGTTTGGAGTTACAACGGAGGAGGCTGCCTGTGTTGATGCGAGGCGGAGGGTAATGGTGAGAGGACGACGAAGGGATGAACAGTGGATGGAGACGGTTGACGATTGATGGTAACGATGAAGATGAAGCGGTTGAGAGGAGGGTTTGAGATGGCGGACAAAGGGAGTAATGGAGTGAGACGAGGGGAGTTTGGGAGGAGGCAGTGTTGAGAGGATGAAGAGAGCTTGAATGGGAGAGCGAGCGGAGAAGAAGATGAACAAAGAATCGGTGAGTTTCGTTTTTGTTTAAAATCGATTGTAAATTTAGGGGTTTAGAAAATATTTAACTAACCAAAGGCAGCGCTTTCAAAAAGCGCTGCTAAAGGTATTACCTTTAGCAGCGCTTTAGGCTTACCCCCCCTTTAGCAGCGCTTTTAGAGTTACACAAAGCGCGCTTTCAAAAGCCGCTAAAGGTACCTTTAGCGCTTTTAGAGTTACACCTTTAGCGGCTTTTGAAATCTTGTCTAATACCCTAGCAGCTTTTATTAATTTTTCTAAAACCCTATAGCAGCACTTAGGGAAAAAAAGTGTTGCCTTTGATAAGGCATATAGCAGCGCTTTTAATAAGCGCTGTCTAAAGTATTAAAATTTTTTTTTTTGGATACCTATAGCAGTGCTTTGGCATAAGCTATCATGTAATCTTTGCCATAACTCGTTTTGGCGTAGCACTTATCGCCATCTCGGATGACTTTTTTTTCTTCTATTTTGTACTTAGGTTCTATCTGAGATGACTTTTAAAAAAAGGCATGCATAAGTGCTATCCTAAATGACTCATCCTTGTAAAAAAACAATGCAGGAGCTATCTTGTATGCTTTTTCTGAAACATGATTATTTGGATAAATATTTTCAATACATGGTTATTTATGTTTTTTTTTATAACATGGTTATTGAAAAAAAATTCTACGTAAATATATGTTATATTTAAAGTCATATATTCTTAGATGATAGATGTTTTATTTTAGTACTTTTATAAAAGTATATAGACAAACATTATGTGGTCCTTTAAGTTGGATGTTTGAAAGAAAAAATGTTAATCCTTCTAATTTTTTTATAATTAATTAATCTTTTTAATTTGTAAAAAATTGTATGTTGTTAACCTTTTTAAATATGTTTTGTTACAAAAAAATTGATGTACATGTTATACACTATCGAGCTGGCTATAAGTTTGATATTGAGTAACCTATATATTATTATATACTAGAATAGGGTAGTTGCTTCATATTTAAATACATTTTTTATCTTGACTCTATAAAGTGCGGAATTCGTTGCATAATGTCAACTCATTTAGAGTTTGATAGTTTATTTTAAGAGTTCTACACATTTTATTGGTTAAATATTTTTGTTTCAATCTTATTTATCAAATTATTTTTTTTCAATTTTTAAAGAGTTAGTTTTAATAAAGGAAAAAAGAAAAGATAAATATATAATTTCAAATAATTTTTTAAAATTAGATACTAAAACTATAAAAATATAAATTGAATTTTAATATAATTAGTTTGAATTTGAATTCAACAAATCTACATCACAAACTGATTAAAAAGAATTGAAGCTGATTATATAGTTAAGAAAATGTTTAAGATAAAAAATTATTTAAATTATATTTAAAAATTAAAATAAATTAAAATGTGTATCTTCTTAATGAGAATTTAGTGAATCCGAGTAAATTTAAAAAATATATTTTGAATTTGTGATATAAGTTTAAAAAATTTAATTTTGAAAACAAAACTAATCCGTGTCAATACATAAATAAATAAAAACTAACAAAAGAATATTAAAACGTAATTGAATCTAAGATTCAATAAATATGTAGGGTTCATATCTTATTTAATTAATTGTTTGTAATCTATGAGTACTTTTTTTATTAAATAAAAGTAAGAAAGCCTAGTTTGGGAAGAAGTCGGTGTATATATAAAAATAAAACTAACAAAAAATTCTTTAGCAAATAAAAATGTAAAATTTAATAAAATTAAGAAAATAAAAATAAAATCTAATCTTGCAAAATTAAGAAAATGAAAATAAAATCTAATCTTGCAAAATTAACCGACATATTCGCGAAGATTAACTAGCCGTTAACCTTAATTAGCTATATAAGTAAGAAGTTCTTTTTAACACTTTCAGCATAACAACACTTTCTTTCTATTTTAGGGCCAAACTTTCTTGCTTTCTTCTTGCTGCGTGCGGTTCCATCATGGCTTCCTCATTTCATTCATGGATACCTCATCATCCCATTCATCTTCACTGTCATCATGTGTTTCTTTTTCTATTACAAATGATTTCTGTTTCCATCTTGCCCTAGCTTCTTGTTCCTGCTACACACAACAACTCACCAAGAAGAGGAAACGTGGGCACCAAGAAACCAAAAAGAACAACAACATCAACAATGTTTCTTCACCCATGTTGGATATCTCCTCATATCCCAAAACTATTGTTTGTCTCCATCTATCTCTTGGGGTTTGTACTTGTCTACATGACACACAAACCGTCAAGAAACCCAAAACATGTCCACCAAGAAACCATTGTTTCACAACCGGACCACACACGCAAGGCCCTTGCTGTTGAAGCCAATGTTGGTGATGCATGGATGATCAAGAAGGTGCTGACAAAGAGTGATCTTGATGATAATTGTAGACTTTTGTTGAGTAAAGATTTGGCTAAGAAATGGGTGGTTCCTGTGGTGGATAAAGCTAAAGCCGAGAATGACGGAGTCGAAGTTGAAGTGTTTGATGTTGACACTGGCTTTCCTCTTTCTCTTACTTTCAAGATACGACCTTCCAATGACAGTCATGTCTTCAACAACACATGGATTCCAGATTTTGTAGACAGAAGAAGCTTAAAGAAAGGAGATGAGATCGGACTGAAATGGAATGAAGAGAAGAAAAGATTTGATTTTTCTGTTCTTCATCGATCTTATTGATATTACTTTATAATTGTTTGAGTTTTAGAGATTCTGATTATTTGAAAACATGGATGGAGAATATGTATTTTGATGTTATTAATTAGAATGAGAAAGTTAACATTTTATGATTGCAACAAATTGAAATGTTTCCCTTTTATTTGCTCTGCTATCTCTAAATGTTTGCAATTTCTGTCTTGTTTTTACATAGTGTCATAAAGTTGAGAGAGTGAGAAAAAAAGTGTCAGTGAATTAATGGAATGAAATTAAATGCTTGTTTATCAAGTAACGAGTTAACAAACATAACCAGGAGATGATCAAGAATAGAATGTGCAAGCTAATAACAGAAGAAAATGACTAGTTCAACTGCTATCTTGCTCTCATTTTGGTGTCAGATTTGTGTGTTTCAAGGTAAGGAACATATTTGTAATTTAAGTTATGTTGCTTCCCAATATTTTATTACAACCACCCATTCACACTGATTTCATATGTCTTCTTGCAATTGCATATAGACATATACATAACCATTCACACTAATTTCAATCATGTTCAATAATAAGGAAAGTGGATGAAAATCTGTTAGTGAATAGATGATTCGTATAATTCTAACAGCAGTTCCCCGCGCTTTGCTGTTGTATTTGTGCTTGCATGAGAAGCGTTATACCGGTTCTTGCCGACAGTAACTTACGGCACCGACACTGAGACGTCGGCACCAATAATAATTTGAAAAAATTAAATAAATTAAATATAATCACAAGTGTCTGCGCCAGTTTTAGATGTCCATGATGAGATTTAGTTAGTAACCCTGCAGGTAGTGTAGTAGGTAGTTTGGCCAAATAGTTTTACATCATGGAGCACACCGTCCCAATGAAACTAGGCTGCATGAAGCTCCACCATAAGTTGGTGAAATTAAGGGACTGTTTTGAGGACTAATTGCCAAACAGTAAGCCATCTCTATCTCACTCCTAGTGATGATGAAAACAACAATTAATTAGTAGGAATAGAGTTTTTCACTCGGGAGAAACACCCCCAAACATGAGTCACCAATTTGCTCTCACTTAGTTTTATAGCCTTCCAATCTATAGTGTTAGGTGTTCCTGCATTTCTGAATGGTGACTCATCTAGTTATATATATTAAATTAATTACCACAACGCTTCTTTTTCCTTTATAATTAATAATTTTAATAAAATTTTATATTATAAATATAATATTATAAAATTAATATACTAAAATTAATATACTAAAATTAATAAACTAAATTATATAACAAAATTTAATATAATAAATTTCATAATTTAGTATATATTAAAAATTAAAAAGTGTTAATTAATAAATATTTTACACAAATTCGAATATAAATACAAAATAAATAAAAAGCTTTTTTATTAGTCATCTTGGTCGGGATAATTATCTAAGTCAAAATCATCATAGTTTCTGTCATTCTCCGGCTCTTGACCACATACATTTTGATTTCCACCAAACCCTTGCATAAATCGTCTCATTTTCTCCTCTATATCAGATTGTCTCTTCGCCATTATCTCTATTTGTCGCTCGTGCTCTTGTCTCATTGCCGTCATTTATTGCGTTGACTCGAGTCTCGCCTCATTTAACGCCAATTGTGTAACTGTTTCAAATTGTTTTGGTGTCAAATTTAGTTGATGTGACCCTCCTTCTCCATCTCTAAGTATTTGAAATAGATTTCTATCACCACTTCTCAAACTTCCCGCCAAATTTCCACCACCAAAAATACAATCATTCGACCCTTTTCCCTGAATGACTTGATCCCAAATATAAAAATCAACATCCGCATTAAGTGGTTCCCCCTCTGCCGGAGTATACTGAGGATTATTTTCCAAAATAAATTGCAAGCAATGTCTGATAATCCTCCTACACATACATACAATAAGAAAATTTAAATTAAAGACACACACACATACACACACACTCACAGACACACACACACACACACACACATATATATATATATATATATATATATATAATATTAAAAAGTTTCCACGTGATTTTCATGTGACAACTTTATAAGTTGTCACGTGATAATCACGCCACAAAAATGTCATTAAATTAATTTTTAAAAAACAGTTGCCACTTGATTTTCACGTGGCAACTTTATCAGTTGCCACGTGAAAATCATGCCACAAAATTGTCGTTAAATAAATAAAAATTTATAAACAACATAAATTACATTACTTACATAAACTTTAAAGTGCGTTCATCAACAAAACCCCCCGATTTCTTTGTCTGAGTCTTTTTAATCAACTCAACAATAAGTGGTGGCCTCCTCAAATTCTTAGTCTAAATAATAAAAATTAAATTAAATTAATAAAATATATTACAAATATAAATATAACTTAAAAAGGTGGTTATATTTACCATGCGTCGAACATGCTCATAATACTTATACTTGACAATATTCACGCACCACCTTTTTCATATTTTTTGGTGATTTTTTGATGTGTTAAAAAATTATTTGAAAAGAAATTAAATTAAAAGGAAAAATATGAAGAAAATAAGAAAATTGTTAGTTTTGCAAAAGTGTAAAAAAAATAAGTGAGGATGCCAGGGATCGAACCCAAGACATCCCTCTCACACGCGCGCGTCTCCACCACTGGACCATCCTGCAGATTGTGTTAGCAATATGGAAACAAAGCATTATAAGGGCAATTAAATTCTAAAAACCAATTTGAAAAACAAAACCGCACCAAGCTTCATCGTCTTCGTTCAAATGTCCAGGGTTTTACCTACGGATTTCGTTCGTAGCTAAAACATATAGCGACAGCTCCGTTCGTCACTATAACACCTGCAATTTTCAAAATTAACAATACGCAATATAAATTTATGAGGAGGACATGGTTCGATTGGAATCGACCCCCTGAACACGAATATACCCTCCGTTTCGTCCAATTTTGCCTATTTTGAGGAATCCTAATTTGAGGTTCAGAAACCCTAACAATGGCATAAGCTTGTACCTGCGTCTAAAATCAAATTAAACGAACCAGAAAGCTTGCAAACATCATCACGATCAAGAATATATGGTCAAATCATGTTTATGATGCATAAATAACAGAAATCGAATTTGACATAAAAGGATGCAAACCGTGATTGTGATGTCGTGATTCTGGGGGTATTTGTGATCTGTGAACGTCTGGGATGACTCCAGGGACCTCCAGGAAGCGATTGGCAAGCTTGGAATCGTCTGAATTGAAGCAAAACTAAGGCTGCCAATTGCTTGAATGCCACAGATTTTTTGAAGTTGGGTAGGGTTCTTCGAGGCCAGAATTTCATCCTTTGTACTTGTGGATGCATTGTGTACTTATAGTAGAGTGAATTAGATCAAGAATCATGAAGAAATTATATGCAAATCAATGAGAACATATTTGATTTGGTATGAAACCAAATATTGCCTTTTTTGATCAAATCTCATTCAATTCCTTTTCTAATCAATGCAATTTCGAAATTGACAGCCTCTATGGCTTGCTTGGACCTCAAGAATGAGAGAAAAATCTTCCTTGCAATTAATTTTGATTTTCTATCTTTTATTTTAATTAAATTGGCTTTTAAATGATTAAAAATCCAAAATAAATAGAAAATAAAAGATAAATTCATGGCCTTGGGCTTGGAGGTTCCAAATCAGCTAAGGAATATGTTTGAACCAAGAAAAGTTAGGCCCATTTACAAAATTTTTGATTTTGTCAAGTATTTCTCTTTGTGCACCTCCTCAAAAATGCTCAACTTGTGCAAGGTGTATCTTGCTCAATTTTTAACATTTTTGGGTGTTCTTGGACTTTTTAGAAAGCTCAAGATATCCTCTAAACAACCTCTTTGGTTTCATCTCATGTGAAGTTTCCATGCTCATGAACACTTATTTACAAAAAGTTGACTTTTTGTTGACTTTTAAAAAGGACCTGTAATGTTTTGATCCATACCTTCCAAATGAAGCATTTTATGCCCATGATTGTGAGACATGAAGTTGTAGAGAATTTATTTCTCTTCAAAAATAAGTTGTGGTAGAAAAATTTCTGATAAAGTATGTGAAAGTTATGCCTGGTCAAAGTTCTGCTGACTTTTGTCTAAGAAAGCCCAATTTGGAAACTTTGACTTTTGATCAATTCTTGACTTTTCTTGATGAATCATGATCAACTCTTGATCAAATTATGAATATCACTTAAAAATATTGATGTTGACCAAAAATTATGAAGTTTGACTATATGTTGACTATAGTTGACCTTTTGTCCAATCTGGTGATTTTCAACCATCTGAGCAATTGATTGAGGAAACTTGACTTGTAAGGCTTGAAAATTGACATGGAGATTATTTGAAGCATATGGTGAGGCATGATGACCAGTTGAAGTTTTAGAAGTCCATCTTGACTTGAGAATGGCAAAACCCTAGTTTGGGTTGATTGCTTAGGAGAGGGTCTGTCTGGTTAACCCTTGTGAAATCCTTGAGTATGGACATGTGAAATGTCCTGAGGAGTAAGAGGGCAAATTTTGGGGTATGACAGTTGCCCCTGTTCAATCTTCTTGTACTAGAAGGGTTAGATTGACATGCTTGCCTTTCGTGGCCTGAAGGTAGAAGATGATTGAACACTTTCAGTACAGAAATTTGCACTCGCTGCTAGTTGATAATGCGCTGGAATTGGCTTACAGATGCCATTTGGAGAAGCTGTTGCTGGAGAGTGAGTCGTACGCTAGACTTGCATATGTCGTTTGAATAGAATAAACATCGAAGATGGGCTTAAGATGCCATCAGGAGACATTGATGCTGGGGAATGAGTCGTTCGTTAGACTCTGTTGATTTTATAGAAGAACGCACAGAGATGGGCTTAAGATGCCATATGGAGAGAGTGATGTTGAGTCGTATGTTAGACTTCACGCTCGCCTTTGAATGAAGTTATTAGTATGTATTGGTTTTTAACCAAATATGCAATATTTTGAAGGTGGAGAGATGTCGACAAGTAGTCGGAGATGGGCTTAAAGATGCCATCAGGGGCAATTGAGTCGTATGCTAGACTCTGTAGTTGTTTTGATAATAAGAGATTGAGAATAAACCTTCGTCCGGCTATTAGGGTAGATATTTGGCTAAATGAGGATAGCTTTCCCGTCTTCTTGGTGTTGATCCATGCATTCTTGGGAAGATAACTTGCGGTCTTTGATTGGGTTCCCGTCTTGTTTCGGGTATTAATCCTGGACCTTCCATTTGGAAAAGATTTGCCTTTTAGATTGGGTTCCCCGTCTTGTTTCGGGTATTAATCTTTGACCTTGCATTTGGAACATATCTTTTACCTGCTAGAGAAAATAAGAACTTTGACAGGATATAGTTAGACTTATGCAGGTTATGATGCATGCGAGCATATGACAAAGTATGTGAATGATGTATGCACATGTCATGATTTTTTTATTTATGAATAATGTATGAATGTAGATGTTGTGGTATTTCAAAACATATCCATCTTGAAGAAGATGAGTACGTCCTGCTGAGGATTTCTGACTTCTGCTTGGGGATGAAGTTGCTGAAAACCCTAACTTGGAGGAGAAAGAGATGTCTTTGATTCCTCCGATGCACTATCTGACCAAGTTTCGAGCCTAGATATTAATGTTGTTGGAAAGAATAACAACTGGGAGGTACTCCGTTGGGGATCTTGTGCGTAGATCTTGCTGGGGAGTCTTCGAATGTCGCTTGAAGACTTGACGTAATATGGTAATGCTGAAGAGGCGTAAAGCTGTCGAAGAATCCTCTGACTGGGGAAAAAGAGATGTAAGTTTCCCGATGCACTATCTGACCAAGTTTCGAGTCTAGATATTACTGCTGTCGGGGAATAATAATCATTGGGGGGATATTCTGCCGGGGATAAATACCTCTGTGGGACTATCTCGTGAGGAATGCGTTGGTGACTTTAGTCGTCATCTCTGTTAGTGTTTTAAGTTGGCATCAATTTTGGTAAAACTAGGCTTTAACAATGTCATGATGGATGTCATGACATTCAGAGATTGAAGATAAATCCTACTGGACAAGGATGGTAAAAGTACACTCAGGCGGGAAGCTAAAGTCTTTGGAAATTCTGAAACAGTGATGTCATGCGGATGTTATGACATTGATGTGACATACATACGAGAATCATTTTTCTGAGATTTTCGGGAAGTTTGTTGAGCATTTTATTTATGTCTTTACATTATTAGAAAGCATGCTCACGTGGCTGCTAGGTTAATCTTAATTAAACCTAAATTGGTTGTTGAACAAACCATGTTTTTAGGAGAAATTAAGTAAACCCTAGCTATCTTTATGGAAGCCCAAAAGTGAAGATTCAGGACTGCTTCTATATAAAGAAATCAACCCTTACTCTAAAGCCACGCCTCTGGATTCCATTGAAGACATTGAAGGCTTTTGTTTGTGTACTGTTAAGGTTAGTAACAGTTGGTATTGTGTAATTCTAGTTTCTCTTGTGAGCCAAGCAACTATCAATTGATAAGTGCATTGGACTAGGATTTGTTGTAAGGGTAGTTTATCACTCAAAGCTTTAAAGCACGAGTGTTTGTCTCTTGATTGAAGCTTTGAAGCAAGATCAAGATATTTTATTGAAGTGTGTCTTCACAATTCAATTAGTCAATAGGTTGATATCACTGCGGTGATTGAGGGGGAGTGAGTAGGAACTCAGATCTAAGTAGGACTTAGGTTGAAGTGTCATTGGGTAGGGATTAAGTGAGGAGTTGTAAGCAGGCGAGTTTAACTCGAATTGATACTACTAATAGTGAATTTCCTCCACGGCTTGGTAGCCTCCAGGGCGTAGGTTTGTTAGAACCGAACTGGGTGAACAACTTATTGTGTTATTTACTGCTTTCTATATTTACTGTGTGAATTGTCAAAGCAGTGTCAGATACTGTGTCATAACATTCTCTGTGACATCAAGTATCTGCTGCCAAGAATTTCAATCTCAATTCCTAGAACCTGCAGTAATTATTTTTGTTTGTTCGCTTTTCGTATGTTTATGAATAGATTTTTATTGTCAAATGCATATAATCATTCAAAGCAATCATTGGACTTTATGCAAAAAGCAACAATAATGAACACTGTAAAAGAAAGAAACTGCATTAATTTTGAAAGCTGGAGTATGGCCAAGAAGTTTGTATGCAATGAAAGTAAAAAGCTATGCGGAAATAATCTCGTCAAGTTTCAACTATGCTAGTGCTCATATATTTTGACTATCTCATCTCCTTGTTGTCAGTAGAAAATGAGTGAATTGATTTTCTCCATTTGAATCTTGAATGCTGATAGTAGTCATGATACGTAAGTAGGTGAAGGACGAGACATAGTCGTGCTTAAATCTAACTTTTGCCTAGACCGCCCTTCGGGTTTTAGGTCTATCGGGATACCCTTTTTGCCAAAGCCGCCGCGGTTTTCGACTTGCCGGTGTATATTTTTGTATATATCCTTAACTTTTGCCCGAACCTCTTTGGTTACAGGGATATATATTTTTCCTAGGATGGTCGACCTAGCGGGTCTCGTTCATGCGTAGTATTTTTGACTATGTCTACGTTCACAGGGTGTGGGAAGTCTTCGCCATCCATGGTGCTAAGTATCATAGCTCCGCCGGAAAATACTATTTTGACTACAAAAGGTCCCTCATAGGTGGGAGTCCATTTTCCTCTAGGATCACCTTGTGAAAGGATGATGCACTTGACTACTAGATCACCGACTTGGTAGACTCGGTGTTTGACTTTCTTGTTGAACGTTCTGATCATTCATTTTTGATAAATTTGTCCATGGCAGATGAATGCATGTCGTTTTTCGCCGATCAAGTTGATCTAGTTGAGGCGAGTCTGAATCCATTCGTCTTCGCCTAGCTCTGCATCCTGGAGGACTCTGGTTGAGGGTATTTGAACTTCGATGGGTAGGACTGCTTCCATACCATATATGAGAGAGAAGGGGGTTGCCCCTGTAGACGTTCGTACTGTAGTGTGATAACCATAGAGAGAAAATGGCAACATCTCGTGCCAATCCTTGTAGGTCACTGTCATCTTGTATGATCTTCTTGATATTCTTGTTGGCAGTTTCCACTGTGCCATTCATCTTAGGCCGATATGGAGAAGAGTTGTGATGCTTGATCTTGAACTGCGTGTAGAGTTTGGTGATCATTTTGTTATTGAGATTGAGTCTTGTTATACGTGATAATCCTTTCGAGTTCCGTACCAACATATAAGATTATCTTTGGATGAATCGAGCCACAACATTCTTGGTAACGGATGCAAGAGCTGCCCCACTTGGTGAAATAGTCAATTGCCACAAGGATGAAATGATGTCCGTTGGAAGCAGTAGGTTTGATTTCTCCGATCATGTCAATGCCCCACATTGCACAAGGCCAATGAGCGGTCAGAACATTCAACGGTACTGGAGGTACGTGCACTTTGTCTGCGTATATCTGGAATTTGTGACAAGACCGAGCATAGCGGTGACAATCAGCTTCCATAGTGGACCAATAGTAACCTGTTCTCAAAATATTTTTAGCCATTGTATGTCCACTGGAGTGGGTACGGAATGCGCCTTCGTGTAATTCTTCCATGATCCGTTGTGCAGTTTTCTAATCTACACAGCGGAGTAAGCACAAGTCGTGATTGCGCTTGTATAAGATGTCGTTGTTGAGAAAGAATTTGGAAGAAAATCTTCTTAAGAATTTCTTATCATTGACAAATGCCCCTGCGGGATATTCCTGAGTCTCGAGATACCTCTTTACTTCGTAGAACCAAGGTTTCTCTTTTGTATCAAGTTCACAACAATATGCGGGTTCGTCAAACTTGTCGATGAAGATTTGGGGAGCTTCGTTGTCCCATCTGACCTTGAACATAGATGACATAGTAGCTAATGCATCTGCCAGTTGATTCTCTTCTCGTGGAATGTGATCGAAAGTAATCTCTTTGAAGTAAGGGATCAGACTAAAAACATGCTCTCGATATGGAATGAGATTCGGATGCTTCGTATCCCATTCGCCTTTAATCTGACAGATCACCAAAGCTGAATCTCCGTACACTCGCAAGAATTTGATTCTTAAGTGAATAGCAGCCTTGATACCCATGTGATAAGTGCAAAAATTTAGTTATTTTGTATATATGTTTAGTGGCACTTATCAGTTCTTTTGTTGATATTCTTCGAATAAATCCCCCGCTTTTTGTATAAATGTGTACATAATAGTATAATCAAGTTTTAGTATAAATATTGTATCATTTGATAGTTTTTCATCTCTTTTATAGGTATTCATTCATAATTGGAGCATTGAGTAATAAAGTGTCAAAGACACGATTTCAAACGCGCGATTTAAGCAAATCATCAACGAATAAGGCTCAAAATCAAAGAATAAAAATCATCAATTTGATTGATATTTTGTCATGGTTATATAGGAAATTTAATAAGCTTTCCAACGCTTCAAACCGGGCGCAATTCCGAGTTACGGTTCTCAAGATATGGCAAAAACAAGATGCTGGTTTTTTTCAAGACAGCACAGGCCGCGCTTAGCGCTAAAATACAGGGCTTAGCGCGCCCTGCGATATCATAATTCTTTAAAAGGGGTTAAAAACACATTTTTAGGTCATGGGTTGGGTATTTTTGAGTCCCAACACCATCAACATCATTTTTTTCGTCTAGAGAGCTTAGAAAACAACATTGGAGCTTGCATTTGGATGATCCGGAGTCGAATCCCTCGTTGATTGGTGTTGACAAACCAAGAAATGTTTGGTTCCTCTTCTTCTCTTCTCTTTGTAATCACTTTTGTTGGGTTATGTATGTATATATCTACTCTTGCTCATGTATATTTGTCGCCCTTGGCGTTGTATAAAATTTGCTTTACGAATCTATATTGGTGATTGTCTTGGGTTTTTACTCTATGTTAGGGATTTGAGCCTTACTAGAGATAGATTGTTTAGATTCTTACCTAGGATGATTATCTGTTAGTTTCTGAATGCTAGAAATGGATTTAGAGCTGACATTAACTATAGAGTATCTAATCTTAATATCTCTGCGTTGGTGAAGTAAGCTAGAGATGCGTATGGAGGTGACGCAGTTGACTTCTGTGTTGTTGAGATAGGCCAGAAATGGATATTGAGATGATTTGGGAGGATTCTCAATTTGGGTTAGAAATAGCTTAGGTTTTGAGAGATATGTGATGACACGGAAGAGTAGTTTACATTCGTTTCGGACAAGCTGTCTATCCTTTATACTTTTTGTTCATTTACTTTCTGTCTTTTATTTTCATTTCTTTTAATCTCAAACTCGTTAACGGATAATTATCGAACGACGAATCAATAACCAATCTCTGTGGACACGATACGATATAACCTAACTGGTACATATCACCCAGTAAAAATAAATACCAACTCTTTGTTTGTCGCTATACCGCAACAACAAAATGGCGTCGTTGCCAGAGATTGGTTTTATTGTTTCTGTATTGAGATAATTCCATTGTTTTTGAGTTTTGTAATTAATGTAAATGTTGTATAGGTTTTGTATATGAACTTGTATATGTTACATGTACATGTTATGTGTTTACTTTCCATACTTGTACATATTAGAGGTTTTCTTAGTTTTCATGTGTTGTTGTGAATTGTCTCGTACTCGTAACATTTGTTGTGTGGTTGTTAGTACACTTTCTTTAGGTTTGCGCGGTGTGGTAATACCATGGCATGACGAGAGGAGGTTACTAGTGTAACACCCCTTCTAAAATACCCCGAATAATATTAATTATATCAATGATTAAAGACACATTCCATCAGAGTTAACACGGAACAAGGGATGTCACAATTTTGAAATAAATAAAACTTCGGATAAGCGGTAGTCATGCTACTTGAGGGTCATTATTCAAATAATCCCATTAAATTAAGACCATGTCTTACACAGCGGAAAATACCATAACCAAACGGAATAAACCAACATATAATTATTCCCAAATAAATTCAAAGAAGCAATTGAATAATAACTAATTCCTCAACTAAACGTTCCCCAGTGTTACAACCTAATTAGAGCATGACACTGACACGCGGACTTAAATGACAAGCTCTAGAGCCATCCTCACCAACTCCTGAGCTGCTAACTTTAATATGAAATTGTAAAGTAAGGTGAGACTTCTCATAATTAAAGCACATTATAAGCTTCTCATCAACAATATATCACAAGCATATTATTTCACCCATTTAGCATAAATTCATATTCAACACGCAATCACAATCATACAAGTCAATATCGTAATCAATAGACAACAAAGAATTGTAACACGGAAGACATCCTAACATGTTACATGCAAACACAAATCTGGACACAATGCATGTGGTACCAACACGTGACGAGTCATGACAACGATCCATCATCAACCGGATCGGTAACCATCGATTCGTCCATAAACACCGGACACGAATCCAGCCTAACCACCATCATCTCCGGGTCGGTTAGCGGCAATACAAGTCAAATTCCACACAATGGGAATTAACTTCACCAAATAATGCATATGCACGCACCTCACTAGCATGCAACATCAGATCAGTCTAAGAAGTACATCAATTTATCATAACTGAATCAAGCCAAAAACATGATATTTCAACCATCATGCATACAAATAACAGCAGCATAAACATGCCTTACATCCACAATACCAATACATCCATCACCACGGGTTCTTTACATACACATCAATATGCGTCAGTCAATAATCACCTATTTCGGAATTCGACTCATTTTCAAAATAATTTCAAGTTTTGGAAAATCTTTTCACTTTATAAAATAGAGCATTAAATTTAAGAAATAACGTCCAAAACGGCACTCAAAACGGACTTACGGTTTGAAAGTTATGAATTTTCAAAGTTTAAATATTTTTCAAAATTACAGTGAACCGGTTCCTACATATACGGGAACGGTTCTGCAGTTCAAAAACACATGCTTTTGGAAAATGTATGGGAACCGGTTCCTACATATCGAGGAACCGGTTCACGAGTGCATTTTGCTGTTTTACAAATTTTCACGGTGGAACCGGTTCCTCCCAGGAACCGGTTCCCACGCTGATCAAATTCGCACTTTTGTGACATTCATCCATTCTAAACCAAATCCAAACATACCCATACATTGCTACATGAGAAACACCAAAACACATCCATTTTGCACCATTATACCATCAAACAACATTATTTCGTCATTCTTTTTCATTATCTGTCACTATTATTGTTTTCAACCTATAATCCGACACAATAGGGATAATTCTACGGAACCCTAGAATTCCAACCCGGGATTCCCTAACATACTATGATCCATAAAGTTGAATATCTAAACAGATAATATGAATTAATTAATCAAAATCACCTTACCTTGTGGGTTCTTGATTGACACCTTAGGTTTTCTCCTTCCTTTTCCTCTTCTCAACTTCACGTATGTGTTTTTCTCCAAAAATAGCTTCCTTTCCTTCTTTCCTACTTTTTATTCCTCTAACATAAATAAAATAAATTAAATATTGTGAGTAGAGTCTTTTACTCCTCACACCCTCCCTTTACTCTCCACACTTCTACTAATTTCATTCCCTTATTCCATAATTAATCCCAATAAATCCAATATATTTAATAAATTATATTCTCAATTAAATTAATAATTAAAAATCATAATTATTTAATTATCGAATTATTTAGGGTGTCACAACTCTCCCACTAAAAGAGTTTTAGTCCTCGAAAACATACCTTAGATGAACGATTCGGGATACGGTCCTTCATCGACTCTCTAGCTCCCAGTGACATTCCCATCTGGTCCTCCCCAGCCACTCTTACCATGCGATCTCTTTGCCATATTTCACTTCCGATCCTCAATTCTCATGGTCGCTTCCAGATCAAATTCTCTCGTACACATATATCATCTACCGAATCTCATGAGACGGATCAACAATGTACTTCCTTAAATGAGACACATGGAAAACATCATGCAAATTTGCAAGTGGCGGCGACAAAGCAATCGATATGCAACTTTCCCAACTCTCTTGGTAATGCGAAGCGGACCAATAAAGCGTGGAGTCAACTTCTTTGACGAGGCTCGACCAATACCGATCATCAGTAACTTCGCATAAAACATGTTCTCCTTCGCTAAACTCAAGATCTTTCCTTCTCTTATCATGATAACTCTTGGCGACTCGAGAAGTCCTCATCTTCTCTGAATCATCTTAATCTTTTCAGGGTTTGTTGAACAATTTACGGTCCAATCCAGCTCTCTCGATTCATACCAACACTGGTGTCAGGCACCTCCTACCATACAATGCCTCAAGCGAGCCATACCAATACTCGAATGAAAGCTATTGTTGTAGGTAAACTCGATCAATGGTAGATAACTATCGAAGCTCCACCTTTCTCCAACACACAAGCCCTCGACAAATCTTCCAGCGGTAGAATCGTTCTTTCCGTCGACCATCATCTGGATGATAAGAAGGAACTTAACAACTTAGTACCCAAAGCTTGCAATCCGTCCATAACTTAGATGTAAACCTCGGATCTCGATCGACACAATACTAGAAGGAATACCGTGCAAACTCACAATCTTTTCGACATACATTACGCCAACCTCTCCATCGGATAATCCATTCTTATCGGAATAAAGTGAGCGATTTAGGTCAAGCGATCCAATAACCCGGATAGAATCACAATTCTTACTGTCCTTGCAAACCGGACACAAAATCCATAGAGATTCCATCCATTTCCATTCAGAACAAACAACGATTCCATCAATCTTAGCGGTTTCTAATGTTCAATCTTGACTTGACAAACGAACAAGCGTACACAAACTCGGCAATTTCCTTTTTCATTCGAGCCACCAAAATAATTTCTTCAAATCATGGTACATTTTAGTAGCACGGGGTGAATACTCGACCCTTCGATGTCCTTCTTCAAAATACTCTTCTAATCGGCAACATCAAGACACACACTCTATCACCAAATCTCATAACACCATTCTCATCAATCAGACTCGCCTCCTTGACCTTGGTCGATCAATGTCAATTTATCAACTAACCCAACATCGATTTACATCCATTCAATTTCTTCCAAAATACCATTGGTCGGCAACATACCAATTTCACACTATTCGGAGTAGTTTCACAAACCAAACTTAAATCTGAACTGCTCCACCAAATCTAACTCACGGACCATCAACATCGACATATGCAAGGACTTTCTACTTAAAGCATCCGCACAATGTTTTCCTTACCGGGATGGTAATTCAATGAAATCATAATCCTTTAAGAATTCTAACCATCTTCTGCCTCATGTTCAACTCTTTACGATCAAAAGATACTTGGACTTTTGTGATCTTGAATACCTCAAGCGAGAACCATATAAATAATGCCTCCAACTTCAAAACAAATACAACTTGTTGCCAACTAAATCATGAGTCGGATAACTCCTTTCATGCACTTTCAATTGTCGTGAAGCATAAGCCCAACCTGATCTTGCATGACACACCACCTAATCCCATTAGTGATGCGTCACAATACACAACAAAAGACTTAGTCGGTTGGTAAAATCAAGATCGGAGCACTTGTCAACCTCCTCTTGACTCTTGAAATCCTTTCTCACATTCAACATCCCAAACAAATACGACCCTTAAAGGTCAACTTAGTCAATAGCAGCTAGTTTGGAAAATCCTTGAATAAACTTCCGATAATAACTGCGAGACCAGAAAACTACGGATCTCGAAGCATTCTTGGGTTTCCCACTGAGATCTGCTTCTACCCGTGGGATCAACAACAATTCCATTCTTGGAAATTACATGGCCAAGAAAACTCACTTCATCGAATTCACACTTGGACAACCGCATCGACTTCTTCTCTTTCAACAATTCCAACACAACTAGGATGTTCTGCATGCTCCTCATCGCTCTTGAATAGATCGGAATATCATCAATGAACACCACTACGAACTTGTCAAGATACGGATGAAATATCACATTCATATACTCCATGAAAACACCGGTGCATTAGTAACTCCAAGCGGCGCGGAATATTCATAATGCCCGTACCTCGTTCTAAATCGGGTTTACGAATATCCTCCGACTTCACAGATCGATGATATCGGATCTCGGATCAATCTTACTAAATACACAAGCTCAGCAGTTGATCCGTCAAATCATCAATCCTCGGCAAAGGATCCGATTCTTGATTGTAACTTTATTCAGCATTAGTCAACACATAATCTCATTGAACCTTCCTTCTTCTTAACAACAACACGGAGCACACGGCGAAACACTGCATGCGAATAAACTTCTTCTCAAGCAATTCCTCTAACTTCTTCTTGATTCACTAATTCGGATGCCGACATGCGATAAGGCGCCATCGACCGGACTAGTTCGGGAATCAAATCTATAGTAAACTCTACCTCCTCTCAGTGGCAATTCACTAACGTCTTAGGAAACACCTCGGGAATTCATTCACCGTCCATCACACTTTGCTTTCCCTCCGCTTCTATCGCGAATACAACATAAACACCGCACCATCTTTCACACTAGGTTCATACATTTGCGGAAGCATGAGTCGCATCTTCGACACCAACCTCTTGGGAAAAATAACGTCTTCGCAAAGCAGTTGATATGAACTGGTTGAATTCAACCAGTTCATTCAAGGATGATATCAAGTTGTTCTAGCGGTAGGCACACTAAATCCATACAAAACCCCACCAAAATCACAATGGGACAATTCCTACAAACATATGAAGTAGGCCTTTGAACCCGAAGCCGGAGTGTCAATAACCATACTTCCATCCATATTAGAAATTTCCAAATTCAATCTTTTAGCACAATCCAAAGCAATAAAAGAATCGTAGCTCGATATCAATAATCGCGGTCAAGGTATGTAATTAATAAAACATGTACCTTTAATCAGCGATCATCCGCTTATGTCTGATCCGGACAATGCGAACACTTTACCACCAGCTTGCTCTTTCTTGGGTTTTGTGCCGAGGACGAGTATGACCCTCTTCACCACGGTTGTAACAAGTCACCACTCTCACTCTGCGATCATTAGCCACATGGCGAGTTTCCCACTTGGCTTCTTATCATTACTCTTGCAGTCCACCATACGATGTCTGTCTCCACACTTGTAGCATTTAATGGAAGAACGGAATCTCCTCCACGGACTTCTTCCAACCGGATCTTTGATTACTCCTATCATAAGGCTTACCACGATCCATCATTGCTTACCTTTCCTATCAACATACCCTCGAGCATTCGACTTAGTGCTAGCAAGATCCTCCTCTAAAATCCTCACTATGAACGGATCGGAAAATCTTGGATACAGCGATAGAATACCATGATCTCGTCACGAAGACCATTCTCAAACTTGATACATTTGGAAAATTCTCCAGTGCATCGTTAGTATAATAGGCATAATACTTTTGACTCGATAAACTTCGAGCATACTCACCTGATCTTATTACCACGCGGGTTCCAAACTCAATCTCCTTCTTGCCTCGATGTCTGATACCTCCTCGGAAAAGCCCTCACGAACACGGTAGTCAACATACCATCTTCTTCCATTTCGGTTAGGCAACCCAGTCATGAACATACCCTTCAACATGTGGGTTCAGTACCTCACCTTGCCCTTCGGCCTGAGGTCATCACTTTGAAGATCCTCTCGATCTCCTTCAACCACTTGACACCTTCGGGATCATGTGCACCCTTGAACAATGGAGGATTATTCCTCGGAAAATTCCCCAATTGTCGGTCAGCACCAATCCATCCACTGCTGGTTCCCTCAGACACTCCAATAACATTCCCATGCTTCCGACAACGCATCATTCCTTCCGTTACCTCTTCCGACCATTGTTCGTAACATTACAAAACAATCTCATCAACACAAGTATCGAGAGTGTTATCTTACACTGATCGCATACAAAGGGATAACGACACAAGACAGGACCGACCGAGCTCACGATACCACTATTGTAACACCGCTAAATACCCGAATAATATTAATTATATCAATGATTAAAGACACATTCCATCGAGAGTTAACACGGAACAAGGGATGTCACATTTTGAAATAAATAAAACTTCGGATAAGATGGTCATGCTACAGGGGTCATTATTCAAATAATCCCATTAAATTAAGACCATGTCTTACAGTGAGAAAATACCATAGCAAACGGAATAAACCAACATATAATTATTCCCAAATAATTCAAAGAAGCAATTGAATAATAACTAATTCCTCAACTAAACGTTCCCAATTATTTACAACCTAATTAGAGCATGACAACGACCGCGGACTTAAATGACAAGCTCTAGAGCCATCCTCACCAACTCTGAGGCTGCTTAACTTTAATAAAATTGTAAAGTAAGGGCGAGACTTCTCATAATTAAAGCACATTATAAGCTTCTCAATCAACAATATATCACAAGCATATTATTTCACCCATTTAGCATAAATTCATATTCAACACGCAATCACAATCATACAAGTCAATATCGTAATCAATAGAGAACAAAAGAATTGTAACAGGAAGACATCTAACATGTTACAATCCCATGAAACACAAATGCGAGACACTGATGCATAATGGTACCAACCGTGACCAAGTCACAACGATCCATCATCAATGGATCGGTAACCATCGATTAGTCCATAAACACCCGGACACGAATCCGACCCCAACCACCATCATCTCCGGGTATCGGTTAGACAATACAAGTCAAATTCCACACAATGGGAATTAACTTCACCAAACAATGCATATGCACGCACTCACTAGCATGCAACATCGGATCGATCTAAAGAAGTACATCAATTTATCATAACTGAATCAAGCCAACATGATATTTCAACCATCATGCATACAAATAACGCGACATAAATACCTTACATCCACACATACCAATACATCCATCACCACGGGTTCCACTTGCTACATACGTCAATATCGTCGATCAATAATCACCTATTTGGTCGACTCATTTTCAAAATAATTTCAAGTTTTGGAAAATCTTTTCACTTTATAAAATAGAGCATTAAATTTAGAAATAACTTCCGGCACTCAAAAGCGGACTTACGGTTTGAAAGTTATGATTTTCAAAGTTTAAATATTTTTCAAAAATTAGCGAACCCGGTTCTGCGAAGTTCAAAACACATACTTGAAAATGTATGGGAACCCGGTTCCTACATATCTGGGAACCGGTTCACATCCATGCCTGTTTTAAATTTTCGGTGAACCGGTTCCTCCCCAGAACCGGTTCCCACGACTGCAGAGTCAAATTCCACTTTTGACAACATTCATCATTCTAATCCAAACTCAAACATACCCATCTGAATTTCTACATGAAACACAAAAACACATCCATTTTGCACCATTATACCATCAAACAACATTATTTCATCATTCTTTTCATTATCGACACTATAATTGTTTTCAACCTATCCAAACACAATAGGGATAATTCGGAACCCTAGAAATTCCAACCGAGGATTCCCTAACATACTATGATCCATCTGATTTGAATATCTAAGCCGATAATATAAATTAATTAAAATCACCCACTTACCTTGTGGGTTCTTCGATTCACACTTAGGTTTTCTCCTTCCTTTTCCTCTTCTCGACTTCACGTATGTATATTTTCTCCAAAATAACTTCTTTCCTTCTTTCCTTCTTTTTATTCCTCTAACATAAATAAAATAAATTAAATAATGTGAGTAGAGTCTTTTACTCTCACACCCTCCCTTCTCTTCACACTTCTACTAATTTCATTCCCTTATTCCATAATTAATCCCAATAAATCCAATATATTTAATAAATTATATTCTCAATTAAATTAATAATTAAAATCATAATTATTTAATTATAAATTATTTGGGGTGTCACAACTAGTGCTCATAAAAATAAAGGCGTCGAACTTCTGATAAAAAATGATGTTTGTTTATTTGTTTTTGTTTTGTTGGTGACTTATTATGTTTTAACAAGTTGAAATAAGACTTGATCTTAATTTTAAATCTTCTTTTCAACTTGTTAATTTATTGTCACCAAATTTCATATCGTAATTGCTTTTGTTTAAACGTAAATTATGTTTTCTCGAGCTTGTCGTGTTTATATTGAGGAGTTTTGTTGGTTGTAAATATTGTACATTTTATTTTTCTAATTCTTTTGTTGTTGTTTGGACTCAAATTTTGGTCCGGTAACTTGAAGACTTTTGAGGTGATTTTTTGAGTTTGATCGTTTCAACTCGCGGATGTATGGTAATGATAATTTTCAAAGTTGGTACACGTCACGTACTCGTTTATCGCTTTCTATAGCATAACATGTTTAGGAAATTTATCATTTGTATAATTAGCATGCTATTCATTATTTTTGCATTACTTTCTCATGAATTGAATCACTTTAGTACCATTTTTACCCATAAATGTGAGGAAGCTTTCCATTGTTTACATATGAGAGTCCACATTCTTGTTTTAACTGGATTTTATTATGCTTAATCTTTTGTTTTGTGTTGATTGTATGATTGCAAGAAAATGATCAGCATTTTTATTTTGAGCATAACTACCTTGGCCAAATATTCAATTCACCTTGTGAGTGTGTGAATCTTTGTTAGCCCCTTTGAACTTTTATCAATATCCATTTTTATTTGAACTCGATGCTTGTATATGAGTGTTGAATTCACCTTTTTTGTATGGATGTTGATTTCTTTGTTTCTTGAACCCTTAACAATATGTTGTTGTATGGATTTTTACCTTGCCTTAGAAAGTAGGGAGTATTCACATAATGATGTTGGTTGAATTCAAGTTGGGGAGAGGAATGTTTATATACTTATATTGTGGTTGGTATGAGGTTAAGAGAAAAGAAAAAGAAAAAGAAAATGAGAAAAACAAAGATTAGAAAAAGAAAGAAAAAAGAGAAAAACTTTGAAAAAGAAAAACAAAAAGAGTAGGAATAATGTTATGTTAATAAGGAGGTGTGTTTGATGTGAAATTTGTGATGAATAATAAGTTTGATTGAAATTATATTGTTTGGAACTTTGTGAGTTGATCACTCCCTTAGGTTTAGGCAAGTTTTTGTTTCGATTAGCTTTAGGAGTTATCACTTTTTTGTTAACCAAGCCACATTACAACCTTGAAAAGCCCTTGAATTCTTGCATTTGTATTTTTAATACGTTTTTCGGATGAATGCATAATTTAGTCTATTGTTTGCAAGATTGTGGAGGAGTGTTTTGTATCCCTCACCTTTGTGTGTTCTTCATCTACCGGTGAATTTCTGCTAGGTGTGATTCATGATTGAGCTTGTTTTGTTATAGAATATTTTGTATGATTTTTGTACTTAGGATTTGTTTCGTTTATATGTTGTCGTTGTAGGATGGTGGTAAGTATGTATTTTGTCGTGTACGTTTTTGTTTGAACCATACATTTCTTTTCCGTTTTAAAAACTTGTTGATTCGTGATTCTTTGATTATCATTCATTGTTTCTTTAGGTTTACTTGACTTTGTTTGAGGACAAACAATGTGTGTCAAGTTAGGGAGAGTGATAAGTGCCAATGGTTATTTTATATATATGTTTAGTGGCACTTATCAGTTCTTTTGTTGATATTCTTCGAATAAATCCCCTTCTTTTTGTATAAATGTGTACATAATAGTATAATCAAGTTTTAGTGTAAATATTGTATCATTTGATAGTTTTTCATCTCTTTTTTTAGGTATTCATTCATAATTGGGCATTGGTAATAAAGTGTAATAGAGACACACTGACAGCAATAGCGATTTAGAGCTACTCATCAACGAATAAGGCTCAAAATAAAAGAATAAAAATCATCAATTTTATTGATATTTTTTCATGGTTAGATAGGAAATTTAATAAGCTTTCCAACGCAAACAGGCGCAATTCAGATTCTGGGTTCTCGATATGGCAAAAACAAGATCTTGATTTTTTCGAGACAGACCTGGATCGCTTAGCAAAATCTGGGAACTTAGCGCGCCCTGCAATATCATAATTCTTTAAAAGGGGTTAAAAACACATTTTTAGGTCATGGGTTGGGTATTTTTGAGTCTCAACACCATCAACATCATTTGTTTTGTCTAGAGAGCTTAGAAAACAATATTGGAACTTGCATTTGGATGATCCGGAGTCGAATCCCTCGTTGATTGGTGTTGACAAACCAAGAAATGTTTGGTTCCTCTTCTTCTCTTCTCTTTGTAATCACTTTTTTTGGGTTATGTATGTATATCTACTCTTGCTCATGTATATTTGTAAGCCTTGGCGTTAATAAAGTTGCTTTACAGAATCTATGTTGGTGATTGTCTTGGGTTTTACTACTATGTTAGGGATTTGAGCTTTACTAGAGATAGATTGCTTAGATTCTTACCTAGGATGATTATCTGTTGGTTTCAAGATTAGAAATGTATTTAGGTGACATTCACTATAGAGTATCTAATCTTAATGCCTGCGTTGGTGAAGGCTAGAGATGAGTATGGAGTAACTTAGCTTGACTTGTGTTGAGGATAGGCAAAATGGATATTGGGATGATTAGGAGGATTCTCAATTTGGGTTAGAAATAGCTTAGGTTGTGAGAGGTATGTGATGATGACGGACGAGTATCATAGGCCGAGTATAAGCTGGTAGTAGATTTAAGTCTATGACGGGTAGTTTACATTCGTTTCGATAAGTGTCTATCCCTTTACTTTTTTGTTCACTTTTCTATCTTTTATTTTCATTTCTTTTCTAAAACTCATTGCGCGGTAGAATTGTCGAGTCAGCTGAATCAATAACCAATCTCTGTGGACCTGTGCGATATAACCTAACGGGTATATATCACTTGTAAAAATAATACCAACTCTTTGTTTGCCTTCTATATTTGCATTCACACCATGATGCACGCCGTATTCACCATGTTGTTAGTGCGGTGAAACATAATCTGGCGGTGAAAGTGTCCCCTTTGTAGGAGATGTAATGATGGCGCCAATGCCATTATGGTATTCGAGGCTCCATCAAATACCATGGTCCATTGGTATCTGGTTCGAGTCCTTAAATAGGTCACAGTTCTTATGATATAACAAAAACATCTTCTTGGAAATCAGCTGCGTAGGCGGTAGTCATCTACGGCTTGATGAGCCAAATGATCGGCTACTACACTTCCTTTGATCGCTTTCTGAGAAGTATATTGGATGTTGTGTTCGGTCAAGATCATTTGCCATCTTTCTATTCTTCCGGAGAGAGATGGTTTCTCGGATATGTATTTTATCGGATCCATCTTGGAGATCAACAAAGTGGTGTGAGTCAACATATACTATCTTAGTCGTGAGCAGCCCATGACCAAAAGCGCAAGTTTTCTCAATTGTGAGTATCTTGTTTCACAGTCGGTAAACTTTTTGCTAAGGTAGTATATTGCATACTCTTTTCGACCAGACTCGTCATGTTGCCCCAACACACACCCCATTGAATTCTCTAACACTGTCAAGTACATGATAAAAGGTCTTCCTTTGGCAGACGACATCAGGATAGGAGGATTCTGCAGATACTCCTTGATTTTGTCAAAACGATCGGCAATAAATGGTTCCATTCCACTACTTGATCTTTCTTGATGGCTTGAAGATTGGCTCACAAGTAGCGATTAGATGTGCAATGAACCTGGAAATGTAGTTCAATCGTCCCAAGAAACCTCTGACTTCCTTCTCGGTGCGGGACGCTAGCATTTCTTGGATAGCTTTAATCTTGGCGGGGTCAACTTCAATACCTTTACCACTGACAATAAACCCTAGGAGTTTACCGGATCTGACTCCAAAAGTGCACTTGTTGGGATTAAGTCTTAGTCTATACTTCTTCAGTCTATAAAAACAGTTTCCGCAAATGATCGAGATGTTCTTCTTTAGTCTGTGATCGAGCTATCATGTCGTCGATGTAAACCTCTATCTCGTGATGAATCATGTCATGAAATAATGCCACCATGGCACGTTGATAAGTGGCGAATTTCTTCGGGCGAGCGGCATGACCTTATAGCGACGTGCACCAACTGTAGCAGTAGTCTTCTCCATGTCTTTAGGAGCCATCTTGATCTGGATGTAATCGGAGAAACCATCGGAAGGAAAACATTATGTTTAGCGGTGTTGTCGACCAGAACATCGATATGAGGAAGTGGAAAATTGTCTTTCGGACTTGCTCTCATTCAATCTCGTAATTCACACACATTCATACTTTACCATCCTTCTTAGGCACGGGTACCACGTTTGCGACCCATTGTGGATAAGTGGCTAAGAAACCGGCGTTATTGTTTCACTTGGCTTTAATTTTCTCCGACATCTCGGGAGCGTCGGCAAGACATACACCTTTCTTGGGAGAAAACCCTCTTTTATCGGTAACCGGTGTACCAAATGTCAATGTCTAGACCTGACATGTCTTCGTATGACCAAGCAAAAACCTCGATATTGTCTCGTAGCATACGGACCAATCTTTCTTTGACACTTCTATTCTTAAGACCTGCACTCTATCTTGATCTCTTTTTGTCTTCGTCGTGCAGTTCCAACCTCAACCTGGCTCTTAGGTGGTTTGTATAACTCGCTCTTCTTCTGTAGCAGTTTGACAAGTTCTCCTGCACTTCACAATCTTCCTCAGTCTTCGACGTAGATCGGATTATCGAAATCATATTTAGCAATAGCAAAGTTGTTATCAACGAGATTCTAAGTGAATCTGCAGTGTATCACGTGGTTGTGTGTAAGAACACATAGCTTTTGAAGGGGTAGTAAAGTAAAAGAAAAACACTTAAATGCAAAAGTCCAATGATTTTATTGAATGAAAATATGCAAATGACAGATAATAACCCTCACAAACGAGCCATGATGCCCCGGGCAAGGCATTAAGCTTTAAAGTTTATTGTCCGAGCGTAAATAAAAGCGGCATAACAGAGAAACAAAAGCAATTACTCTGTCTAAGGAGATTGGTATGACGTCTTCGGTCTTCCAATTGATGGGTCCGTTGTCGGGAGTTGGGAAGATCCATTTGCTGATGTCGAAGTCGCTGTCGTTGTCTTCTATAGCATGGACTCCATTCTTCCTGATGCGGAAGGGAAGTTGGCCGGCACGTTCGCGGCGTATCATCTTGACCTTTGGTAGTGAAGCTCTAAACCGGTCTTGTCGATTTGAAAGGAAGATCGGGAGCTAACCCAAATAGTAATGTTGCTACTGAGATGGGCGGTAAGCAAAGAGTTGGTATTATTTTTACGGGTGATATATCCAGGTTAGGTTATATCGCATCGTGTCCACAGAGATTGGTTATTGATTCGATCGTTCGACAATTCTCACCGTTAATGAGTTTGAGATTAAAAGATGAAAATAAAAGACAAAAAGTAAATGAACAAAAAGTATAAAGGATAGACAACTTGTCCGGAGCAGTAAACTACCGTCACGAACTTAAATCTACCACCCATGTTACTCGCCTACGATACTCGTCGGTGTCATCACATACCTCTCACAACCTTGGTTATTTCTAACCCAAATTGAGAATCCTCTAAATCATCTCAATAGCCATGGCTTTATCTCACAACACGAGTCAATGCGTTACCTCCATAACCATCTCTAACATACTTACCAACGCAGAGCATTAAGTTCGAACCCTGCAGAGAAATTATATCTAAACCCATTTCTAGTATTCAAAACTAACAGATAATCATCCTAGGTAAGAATCTAAGCAATCTATCTCTAGTAAAGCTCAAACCCCTAACATAGAGTAAAAACCCAAGATAACTACCAACACAAATTCGTAAAATAAGCTTTAGATAACACCGAGGGCGATAAACATACAGGAGTTATGGTGAAATACTTTAAAACCCAACAAAAGAAATACACAAAGGAGAAGAGATAAACCACGGATCTACTGGTTGTCAAAGCCAATCGAAGAGCAATCCACCTCCAATCATCCATGAGTAAGCCCTAATGTTGTTTTCTAAGCTAATCTACCAAAAATGAAGGTTGATGGAAATGGGGATCAAAAACCACCCCAAAACCATAACCTAGAAATTTGTTTTGAAAAGTATTTATAAACAAAATCATGAGACGCTAAGCGACTTACTAATACTTTATTAATTAACTACTAAACATTCGAAACCGCTAAGTGCGAAAGTTGCTGTTTGACCTCCCAAAAATGCATCTTCGGAGCCGTGTCTTCGACACTTTATTCCTCCATGCTCCAAATATGCAACAAATACCTACAAAAATAGATACAAAACTATCAACCGGGGCATTATGTACATAAAACACAATAAAAGCGTATTTACAACAAAAATTGGGGTTATTCAACGATTATTAACAAACAAAAATAGATAAGTGCCACAAAACATATATACAAATTAACTACATTTTGGAACTTATCAACTCTCCCCAACTTGACAAATTGTTTGTCCTCAAACAAAGTCAAATAACTCAAAGAAACAAAAGATGATAATCAAAGAATCACGAATCAACAAGTTTTAAAAGCGGAAAACAAATGTATGGTTCAAGCGAAAACGACCATAAAATACTTACTTACCACATTCCTACAACGACAACATATAAGCGAAACAAATCCTAAGTACAAAATCATGCAAAACATTCTAAAACAAACAAACTCAATCATGAATCACGCCTAACAAAATTCATCGGTGATGAAGAACACACAAAGTGGGGATAAAAAAACACTCCTCATAATCTTGCAAACAATAGACCAAATTATGCATTCATCCAAAACGTATTGAAAATACAAATGCAAGAATCACAAGGGCTTTTCAAGGTTGTAATGGCTTGGTTAACAAACAAGTGATAAGTCCTAAAGTTAATGAAACAAAAACTTGCCTAAACCTAAGGGGTGATCAACTCACAAAATTCCAAACAATATAATTTCAATCAAACTTATTCTTCATCACATATTTCACACCAAACATACCTCACTTATTAACATAACATTATTCATACTCTTTTGTTTTTCTTTTCAACGCTTTTCTCTTTTTCTTTCTTTTTACATTTTTTCTTTTCTTTCTTTTCTTTCATATCAATCACAACATAAGCACATAAACATTCCTCTAACAATTCAACCAACATTAATGTGAATAATCCCTACTTTCTAAGGCAAGGTAAAAATCCATACAACATATAGTTGAGGTTCAAGAAATAAAAATCAACATCCATACAAAAAGGGTGAATTGACACTCATAGACAAGCATCAAGTTCAAATATAAATGGATGTTGTTAAAAGTTCAAAGGCTAACAAAGGATCACACACTCACAAGGTGAATTGAATATTTGGAGGTAGTTATGCTCAAAATCAAATACCTTGATCGTTTTCTTGCAATCATACAATCAACACAAAATAAAGATTAAGCATAATACAATCCAGTTAAAACAAGAATATGGACTCTCATATGTAAACAATGGAAAGCTTCTCACATTTATGGTTAAAAATGGTATTAAAGTAATTCAATTCATGAGCAAGTAATGCAAAAGAATGAATAACATGGTAATTATACAAATGATAAATTTCCTAAATATGTTATGCTATAGAAAGCGATAAACAGTACGACATGTAGCAACTTTGAAAATTATCATTACCATACATTCGAGGTTGAAATGATCAAACTCGAAAAATCACCTCGAAAGTCTTCAAGTTCTTGGACCAAAATGAGGTCAAACAACAACTCAAAAATTAGAAAAACAATACTAATTTTTATTCAATACAAAAGCCTTGGTGAAAGTGGAAAAGGAAAACAAGTGAAATTTTAAATTCAACATTTTGCATGAACACGTAAAGCGCCAATGATAACTAAGCCTTGTTGCCTGGGTTCTTAGAAAAATAGCGATGTGGGGTGCCTTCTTACATGCTCTTACACTTGCACCTCTACAATCTCATTGCATCTAAACAATGGCTGACCTACCACACTTCCTGACTAAAAACACTACAAACGTGAAATAACAAATTAACATAACAAAAC